>CBVK0103422374.1:0-15856 GCA_900067695.1 Picea abies | reverse complement strand
AACTTTGGACAAACCTCTAACTCTAGCTATGAAAATTATGGTGCTAACAGATCTCATGAATAAAGGTACAAAATTGTGAGGTATTATATTTCTTTATTTGGATATTTTGGTTGCAATTTTTCATTTCAACAATAAATATGGGTCAAACTTATTATTTATGCTCTACATTTTCCAATTTATGAACATAGAACACCATAAATGGTATCTAAGCACTTTCCTGAGCCCATATTTTAAAGCATTTTCTTCAATATAGAGATGTATTATAGTGTTTATAAATAACATAGTGATCTATGATTCAATGGGAAAATCTATGGTAGGGGAAGAATACACATAGGAAATACAAGAAGTTTCACCTAGTTGGACACTATTGTAACCTCTCTTGGTACCCATTTGATTAGTACCATATTAGAAGAACCTGTATACAAAATTTCACTTCCACATGGCCTAGGGTATATCAAAATTCATCTAGGGATGATTTTAGGGGCTAAATTTTGTTCATGGCCTAATTTTCCATGGTTTTTCCAAAAAAAGATTCGCTATTTTAAAATTGATTCGCCCAAATTCTATAGGATAATTTTTTTTTACCTTAAAAATCGCCAAAATTTTATACAAACTATATAAAATCCTTAGAAATTTGATTTTTTTACAAAAATATCGCCAAACATTTATAGTTGGCATATGAAAAAAATATCGCCAAACATTTATAGTTGGCATATGAAGGATTACTAATATTTGCCAAGAATACTATGTTTTAAAATAAATTTCCATCCTTAAAATCACCCCTGAATTCATCTAGGTTGTTGTTGTAATCTAGGTAAAGAAAAGGAGATTTACCGGTAGATCCTTACATAGACATCATAGAAGATACATACACACATATAGGAATAGATAAAGAAATACACAAGTAATGAGAACCCAAAGAAAAATACTTTATTATATGATATAACAGTATAACACAAGTGTATACAAACTATCCCATGAAGCTACTTGATCTTTCATGTGCTTGTCTATTTATACTGCTTTCAGGAAGTTGTAACTACTTAATTGTCTAGGTCTGTTGGTTAACAGATACTTTGATCGACCTCTACTTCTAACTTCGATGGTCGACCGACTAATTCTTAGTCGACCATGAGGTCTATTCAATAAAATCTACTATCCCCTACAACATCTCCCCCCACCTTAATTCCTTTCTTGTCTCGGGAAAGAGGAGAGTATACAAAATAATTTTACCATACTTTGATTACAAAATTAAAAAATTGAGAGAGAGAGAGAGAGAGAGAGAGAGAGAAATGCAAGAAGAGGAAAAAATATTCATATGGTGGGATGACTTAAAGTGCTATTTTTGACTTCTCTTTTATGCTTAGACTTCTCTTGTTGGTCTCGTCAACTTCCTTGCTCTTTTCACTTTCTATACTTATTTTGAAGGAGGTCTGAATGATGCCAGGGGATGACTTTTTTTTGTTGTTGTATGAAATCACAACATGTTTCGATTTCCTTTTGTTCTTCTAGATTTAGTATTTTCGATTGGTCAATCTAGTCGACTTTTTATGCTATATATAATGTCCAAATTGTACCTAAATCTTGGTAAAAAAATAAAATTGTGTCGTGCATTTTATATTTGAGATGGTTGAGATGGTTGGTTGCTTGGTTGGTTTCCAACTTCACTTTTTGTCCCTCCTTCTACCATTCTTTCACTTTCTTTGAGAGTTGTAGCTCCACTTCTTTTTCTTTTGCTAGCTGTGTGGTGAGGGATTCTTTGATTTTTCTATCAGTGGTCTAGTTTATTTCTCTTTCTATAATTTTGACTACATCCTTTTGTATTCGACATTTTCTAAATGCATCTGCAAAATGGGTAGGCCATTCACTTACCATAGAACTCAGTGGGATAGCTTGTTTGGTCAATTTGTCTATATTCTTCTTGAATCCATTATGATTATTTTGTTCTATCACTAAGACTATGTCCATCTAATCTTGAGTTTTTTTAATTTCCTTGGATGCTAAGTCATGTTGTTGCTTGAATTCCTCTTTTTCCTTTTTCAATGTCACTAATCACTGTTAGTATTCTGTACTGGTTTTGATCAACCTTTCAATTAGCTCTTTAAATCCTGATAAAATGATTTGTGTCTTTGGTATCTTCTCTATCCCCTCATGCAACCTGACTTATTCTCTTTATTCTTCTTCATGCAACCTGACTAAAGGTGCCCATGTCTATTGTGATTTAGGGGGAATTTCTAGCTCCTAGTTGATTTGTCTCTCCAACTCTATGAAAATGTCTTTTGGTTTCGGTTGGTAGTGTAGTTCTTTTGGATTTGGTATCGAATCGACTCCGCAACACAAATTTGTGCAGTTGAGGTCAAGTTGAATATGGTAGAGTGATATTAATTCCTGATGGACTACTTGTTTGACCCACCATCTATGTGTACTCTCTTTCAAACCTGTGACCGATAGTTGAAATATATCTTGTGGTGAAAGTGGGATTGACATGCCTGTTTGATTAGACTAGAAGACTCTAAACTTCTCCATTATAGGGACTTCATTAATTGTAAATATTGGTTCTCCAGTGGGACTGTATTGTTCCATGGCTAGACAAATTAGTAATGAGGGAAATTTCATGGCGTTCTGGTAATATTGGCATTCTTTGTAGTCGTTTATGATTATGTCGGCTAGGTGTTCCTCCGAGTTGAACCTTTCGAAATTATTATAAAATTGTGATATTCAGTAGACCATTTCCATTTTTACATCTAATCTTTTACCTACCAGTATGAAGAACAAATAAACTATTATTGTTGTCCAATAGGATCTTAATTATGGGATTCTATTAATCAACAACCCCTTATAATTTGTTTCTGTTGTTGACCCTGTCAAAAATTGCATCAAGTCGTTGGTGTTGGATGATTGAGATACCTTGGTCCTTGTCTTCATAATAACCATGATGGGTGGATAAGTCCGCTCATTATTTTTATTTGTTGGTCTAGACATAGGTATTCTTTATGATACCAACTAATAGTGAAATTCACCGCTTCTTCCTTCCATCATCCTATGTCAACAATTTGTGGGGCTCCAAGGATGTGTCTTATTCCTACTTTTTATAGGAATTCAGTTTCTTCTTTCCAGCTGCCTTCATGCATTTCCCATTTTGTAAAATTTTTATAATGTTTAATCCAATCTTCTTTCTCTAGCCTCGATTGTCAGATATTATGCATCCATATTTGCAACAACATCACAGTCACTTGGTCAAAAACTTGTCTCATTCTTGAACCCTCCATTGTGTTTTCAACTTGACCTCTCATCCTTGGCATTTTTGGATATTGATCATTGGTTTCAGGGAAAACTAATGAATTTGTGGGTTCATATGACTGTGAACTCTGCTCTATACTTAACTGCGTGGGAAAAAATAACAATGAAGCTAATTCATAAGCTTCTTCAATATTTATATCTGGTAGTGAAAGCGTCAGGTTGAATGTGTTCAACTGCTCTCTTCTGTCATAAATATTAGTGGTACAACTAATTCAAATGAGTGAACGTATTTATCATTGCTCGACTGTCATTCGTTTGTGTCCCATTATTCATTAATTGATATGTCTTGTAATTGATTTCCGCACATAGTAGTGTGATTATCTGTTATGTGAGTGACTATACAAGGATCATTTTTCGTGTTGTTTGGCATTAATATTATTTTTGGATATTACCTATCCATAATTAAATGTTCTTTTTTTACTGGCGTCATTGTTTCCTTGATTGACATTGTCCTAGTATCAACTGACGAAGTCTCCTCTGTTCATTCATGGTCAGTATGTGGGACGATCGACCAATTTTATTGAGTTGTCTTGTTCTTTATTATTGAGATGACTTAGTTGATTTTGATGGTAGCTTATCTGCTCATTTAGTTTTCTATGTTTGACTATGTTTGAATGATGTTATCATTCTCCATGCTAGTTTGATTCATGCTCTCTTAGTCTGCACTCACTTGATCTGCAGTCGCTTGATCTGTGCTCACTTGTTTTCGATCTTATCTTCTTTCTTGATTATATTTTCATAAGTATTTGTCGTAAGTCGGTTGATGGGGTGGAATGTCTATAATATCTTCTGCTGCTTTGTCTCAGGATCAACCATGGGATTATTTCTCTCTCCATTCTGCTTTGTTGCTACTTTTCTTTGATGCCATGGTGGTCTTTTAAATATTTTACCTTTTCAGTTTTGCATACCTAAATTTTTCCAACCTTTTTTTGTTTATTAGATTTAAGTAGGGTTTATTTCTCATAAGTATAATTAGTCATTTTTTTTTTATGAATTCAACCACTATGTTGCATTATTTTGACTTTAGGTGGTTCCTATTGGAAATTCCTTGCTAAATGTTTCCAATAGGGTTCTTTTCTTTTACGCATGGTGCTTATTTAGAAGGGCACCATTAATTAATTTCTTAAATGGTTTCCCTAATCATGTTTGGAGTTAGACAACTACGGTCAGTCAAATATCTTCTACAACATAAGGTCCAAGCCATGCTGTCTCTAATTTTTTAGGTTTACCTTTTATGAGACTATCATATAACAAGACTAAATCTCCATATTTTATATCTTTTTTCTTTATATGTTGATCATTCCATTCTTTCTATTGTTTCTTATGAACCTCCTGGTGATGTATTTCTATTAATATTCCTTCTTCGAGTTTTTTTAATTGATACATTCTTTCATTCAAACTTTTTCTATCGTCAAATTTGGCTATAGCCGCAACCTTGTCAGAATTGGTCCAAAATTGTAAAGGGATAACTGCTTCTTGTCTGTAGACGAGCTTAAACGAATTCTTCCTAGTGGATCACTTGTATGTTGATCTATATAACCAGAGTACAACATGAATCTTGTCATCCCAGTCATCTTTGTTGAGGCCACAAATCTTTGTGAGTCATTTGTGTAATGTTTTCTTAAATTCGACTTCCCCATTTTGTTGTTGATGGTAAGGTTTTGTTCTTCTATGGTCGATCAAAAAAATTTCCAGTAGAAATTTAGTTGTTTCATTCACAAAGTGAGTTCCTTGATTGCTTATTAATGTTAGAGAGCAACTAAACCTTGTAATTATATTCTCATAGATGAATTTTTTCGCTATATTTTTGGTACGAGATTTGATTGGCTCATCTTCTTCCCACTTAGTCATGTATTCGATCTCAGTAATAATGTAATTGGCACCGGTTCTTCTTGTCCTTTGTGGAAATGGCCCAATGAAGTCGATAGCCTAGATTTCAAATGTATGGTTGGGGTTTATGAAACTTAGTGGAATTTATTTTTTCGGTAGAGGTCATCCAAGCCTCTAACAACTATCACATTTTCTTACTTGGTCCCAATAGTATTTATGTAGAGTCAACAACCACATGCTAGCTTGTAGTATCTTTATGGTTGTCGTGTCAGCCTAAAAGTGACCCTCGACTTCTCCTACATGAGATTCGTTGATAATATAATCCCTCTAGTGCTCAAACACACATCTTCTTAAAACATAATCAATTCCCATTTTGTATAAATATCTGTTTATGATTGTGAAAGGTGCAGCTCTGAGGGCTAGAAATTTATTTTTTCCCGTTCGGAGGTCCTCTGGGGTATTTCCTTCTTCTAGGAAATTATCAAAATCTTCTAAATATTTAGGGATAGATTCAAATCAAAATAAGCGTGTGTCGGGGAGATCATTGTCGATGCCTGTTAGGTCTTCCCATGTTTTGAGTCATGATAGGTGGTTAGGTTAGACATTGTTCTTCCTCGATCGTATGATTATTTCAAATTAAAATTATTGAAATAAGAGTAACCAACAAAAAATATTTCCTTGATGGATTGATTTATTGACCAAGTATTTCAGTGTTTGATGGTCTGTAAAAAATGTGAAGGGATTTGCAAGTAGGTAGTGACGAAACATTTGTAGAGAAAATATCATTGATGGGGCTTCCCTTTCCGTAGTCGAATAATTTATTTATTCCTTATTCAGTTTTGGACGTGCGTATGCATTTGGATGATCAATTGTGCCATTGTATGGTTGTGCTAATACTGACCCGATGGATACATTGGATGCATCGACATGGACACAAAAGTTTCTCAACTAGTCTAGAAATTTTAGAATGGGGACTTCGACTAATTTCTTCTTTAAGAATTCAAATGATTCCTGACAATATTGGGTCCATATAAACTTAGCATCCTTTTACAAGAGCTCATATATTGGGAAGGTGATGTACGAATAGTGGCATATAAACTTCCTATAATATCTAGTGTGTCCCAATAAAATTTTGATTTGTTTTTTATTCACAGGTGGATTTAGACTGAGGATGATTTCAATATTTACCATGTAGACCTTTAATACCTCTTTACATACCACATGTCCTAGAAGGATTCCAATTGGTGTGGAAAATATGCATTTCCTGATGTTTAATGATACTTGAATTTGTCTACAACCTTCTAAGATAAGTTGAAGTGTTATAGAATTTTTTTCCACACTCCATGCATCTTGCTTGGATGGCCTTCCATTTCCCTTTGTAGACTTCATTCCCCCTTTTTAATCACTCCATATTTTAAAATTACTCATTTTATACATGTATGCAACCTTATAGTTATACAACATGTGTATGTACCGATATGCTCCATTACATCCCCCGTACATCGGGTTTGGTGCACAAAAAAAAAATTTGCATCAGGTATCCATGCCATGTCACGATATCTGTGATCCTTGACCTTCCATATATTGGAAACACTCCGACTTGACCCTTCATTTCCATTTTGAGGCTTAAATTGAGCCATATACAAGCCTTGTGGATTCACAAAAAAAGGTTGAGAGAAAAGACACTTTGGAGAAATTTCACCTAAATTGAGTATGCATCCCTTTGTCCTTGAAAGTATGAATTTCTTGTGTTCAACCCCAAATCTCTTCCTATATTATAGTGGATAAGTTCATTAACTCCTACATGTGATCTTGCCTTTGTGGAGGATTGAAGTAGTGGAGGCGCAGCTGGAGGGACTTAGTTTCTCGGTTCCTATATGTTTCATTACAAAATTTTTCCACCTATGTACTTCTATTGATTACATTAAAATAAATACGCTCTTCTCGTCCAATTGATATATTGAAAATATTTTTATTTCTTTCCCGGGGTGTATATATTATTCTTGTTAATGGATTATTCTGATTATATGCTAACATTATATATCATTACCACATTCTTGTGTATCTTGGTTGTTGATGACAAAGTTGTAGGTATAAAGCTTTGGGTTGTGTGCTCAATGGTGGTCTTCTTCAAACATCTAAATGAGGTAGGCTTCTATCCTTCTCTTTTTAGCATTTAATTTATATGGCATACTTGATATTAGAGTTGATTTATGTGTGTCATTCCATATATCGTGGTGTTCCCCTAGACATAGAGATATTTTCCTCGTAACAGAATTGACGAATCCACTGAGGAGATTTCCCTTTTGGGGTATTGGGTGTTGTTTCTCCTTAATTTTCTCTTTGTTTTCCCAATTTTCTCTGTCACCTATTTATTTACAATATGTATTTTTCATTATGTCTGAGTTTCTTGGATTAACCCTTTCCCAGGAAGTGTCTTCCTTGACATACGCGGGATTTCCCTTGACAGGGAACGTACATACGTGAGTTGTCTTCCTTTAGGGCATGTACATATGTGAGTTGTCTTCCTTTAGGGAACACACACTATCTCTTTAGTATTTTTGGCTGAGTTTGGTATTTTTTGGGTGATTTTTTCTGGTTTCTGAGACTTCTTGGGTCCCTATTCCAACTATTAAGTGCCTAAAGAGTGATAGGACGCCACTTTATTGGTGAATTCTTGGGTGAACTCTTTGTCCTTATTTTTTTATTCCTTGTGTTTTGGGTTTGAGTAGGTACTTCTTGGTATCCTCTTGGCTTGTCTCCTTTTTCTTGCAGTAGGGTCTTTTTGAGAGGTTATTTATTCATTCCTTGCATTTTCATTCTATTATACTAAAAATAAAAAAACAAAATTGCTTTATTGTATTTTAATTATGGAATTTTCACTTTTGGATTCCTTACATTAGTTTTGGCATATTAGGAAAGGTTTGATTTCATTGAAATTGTAGAGATTTCTTTCTGGTAGCAACATTTATAAGCATACCATCTCATTGAAAATCAATACTAGTAATTAGTAGTGCTTTTATATTTTCTTCTTTTATGCTGAGTCATCATACTGTCAGGTTCATGATCGCACATCTTGAGTAACCAGAAGCCATTGAAATTAATGCTGAATAATTAAAATTGATTAGAAATGATTTTATTTTTGAGGGTAGACAAACAAGTATACGACCTAGGGCCTTGGAATAGGATCTTGTGAGTAAACTTATCCATGGCTATAAAACTTAAACGTATGTGTCTAACCAAGGAGTGGTGAAACCCATTTTATAATTGGTGTCCTCATAAGGCTCCCCTCACACCGGAGTTAAGCACGAGGTCGCGTGAAGTTGGTTGTAGAGATATCCCTCTAATACCTTTTTAGCGTCAAAGATATTTCTGGGGTTCTATTCATATTTGGGTGTCTTGCTAGTGCCTTTACCTCCTTGAGAGGCATTTCTTTCAATATTTTGGGCTTTTATACCCTGCCCATATGGTGGACCGGACTTGCAACTGCTCTCCTAAGGATTGGTTATGTCATGGTGAATCTAGTTGCTTGACATAGGTAACCACATAGGTTTCTTGTAGGGGTTATTCTGCAAGTACCTTGAGTTCGATAGGTATTGGAAAACACACATAATTTATGGAGGATTTCCTCTCTGGATGTATCTGACCAATTGCGTTGTGAATCCTACGTGGGTCCTTATAACTGATTATGACACCTCCACTCTATTTTTGGGAGTCTCAGGCCCCTCTTGGGTGGGGCATACCTACTTTAGTTTGGGAGGTCCCTTAAAACCATCATATCATGTTTGTATGCATTGTATTTTAACTTTATTTATGAGTGTGCTCTTTGATTATTATCTGGCCCTAGTATTTTGTATTCCATCATGCATTTTGACTGCTATGGTTGGTGGAGCCCATGTAACTCCCTTAGTTAGTGCTACCCAAACCATGATATTTTCTCAGTCCATGGGGATGGATCCTTTTTTATTTCTGAATGTTATGATGAATCATAATCATCATTCAATACCTTGGGCCTCTAATCCTTTATTTATTGGTATGCTAGACATGACTTCACACTTTCCATCCTTTGTCTCCTCCTCTTATGTGAATCATAATTTTGGGTATGGGGGCATGATGCCTCCTTATTCTCCATTTTCTTTTCATGGAGGTCATATCCCTCAACCATATCCTATGGTAGGAGGTTGGAATCCTCCTTCCTCTAGACCCAATCCTAGATTCACATTTCCAGGAGAAAGTGCTCAAATGGGTGGTCCTTCTACTTATTATATCCCATCCACGTATCCTTCTCCCACTATGTTGGTTCCTACAAATGATTTTCTCATGGAGAACCTTCCTCTGTCCCCTGGTGTGTCATATGAGGGGAGTCATTTTTATATTATGGGAAACCCATTTCATGGATTTCCTTCATCTGAGGGAAACACATATCCTCACATGAGTAACCCATGTCATGTTGCTTTCTCCTCGCTAGCGGATTCCTCGGTGATGATTCCATTACAAACATTTATGATTTATTTTGAAGGAGGATACTATCCTTCTGGGAAGGGACATGGTGTATAACATAACCCTTCTTGGCCCGCAATCTCTCAAAACCAGTCTTTTTCCCAATACCATGGTCTCAAATTTTGCAACCATCCACTGTAAGCCATTTTGGAAGCACAAGTATAGTCACTATGAGTCATACTGGTATTAAGTCACCAACCTCTGCAAGTCATGTTGGAGACCTGTCACCTCCTTTTGCAAGTCATGTTGGAGACCTGAAACCAACCTCTGCTAGTTATGTTGGAAACCTATCACCAACCTTTGCTAGTCATGTTGGAGACCTGTCACCAGCCTCTACAAGTCATGCTGGGGGTAAGAAACCAACCACTACAAGTCATGTTGGGGGAACAAATCTAGTCATTTCTATTCACATTGGAAAAATATCACCAACCTTTGCAAGTCATGTTGTAGATATACTACTAGCCTATACAATTCATGCTGGGAGCATGTCACCGACCACTTCAAGTCATGCTAGGGGAATTTGTACAATTGATAATCCTAGATGTATAGGAAACAATTCAAAGTTCCTTTGTATAAATTGAAAATGAAATCACCTAACTTATTTTTTCCCTGCTACGACAGTGGTACAAGAAGCGCGGTCCTTGTCTAGTGGCCCTTCGGGTTCTCAGTCATATTTGTTTTCCCAACATTATAATCATTCTTTTGTTGATATAGCGGTCATGTCGATGAAATATTTGGTGGACACCACTCCTTTTATGGGGAGTGATGCATATCTTGACCATGTTGTATCACATCTTGTTCAACCAATGCTCATGTCGATGCAATCTTAGGCCGACACCACTCTTGTTTTGGGGAGTGATGTGTCTCTTGACAATGTTGTCCCACAACCTGTTCAACTAGAGGTTGTGTCGATGCAATATTCTTCTAACACCACTCATGTTTTGTGGAGTGATAAATATCTTGACCATGTTTTCTCACATCCTATTCAACCAACAATTGAAGAAGTGTTTGTGTCGATGAAATATTCGATCGATCCCACTCTTCTTTAGGATAGTGACAAGTCTAAGGAAGTGATATTGTCGATGCAATCTTTAGCCAATCCCACTCTTATTTTGGGAGGCGATGCATATTTTGATGACGTCCTTAGAAGTTCTAGTTTCATACCTTCTGAATAAGGGATCATTCCACTCTCTCTGAGTACACTCCCTCCAAGTCCTAGGATGGTTTCCTTTGATTGAGATGATATTCTAGAGCCTCAACTTCATTCTTTTTTACCCTTCCAGATAATGGGTGTTCATCAATGTATTGTAGATGAAGGATCCTCTACAAGTATTTTATCTTGGTTGTCTTAGAAAGATTTGGGTTCTCCCAAGATTGTGTCAGCTACCCGTAAGTTGTTGGAATTCGATAGAAATCCTGCATGGGAGCCTTGGCCTCTGCCATGACATGTTTCTTTGAAAAACATCCTAGAGTCTTAGTTAATCTCTTTTCAGACTCAAAAAAATGAAAATATTTTCGAGTAAACTTGTCTCTTTCACACTTGTTAAATGTTTTTGAACGGACGTTTATTTGGTATAAGTTTAACCCTTTTATGGACCAAGCAGACTACTTATGAAAAATGAATATTATTTTCTCCATTGGCTATAAGAGTTATCCTAGGTATTATTTTATACTTTTCGGGCCTAGGGGAATAACATGTACAAAAAAGGACCCTTGTTGATTTAAGTTGTAATTGCATCCCATTATCCTAATTGCATTGTTGAGACTAATGTCGGCTCCCTCTTTCTCATTATAATCCCTTTTCCCCTATAAATTCTCAGCATCATCCAGGAAATGCCTTTCATATATACTTTTTAACTTGAAACCCTTTACCCATAGATGAAACATCCCTCCAAGTGTCCATGTCCTGCATGAACTTCCCTACATTGAGAATAGGTGTGATTTGTTCCTAGGAACTAGTTTCTTACTCGCGACAATTGTTTCCTCTCCTATATCATAGCATTTCTTTTACTATGAAAAACAAAAAAAGAGAGACAAGCGAGAAAATAATATTATCTCCTATCGGCAACAATTGTGTCACCTTTGAACAAAGAAAAAACCCTTGAGTCCATTTTCATCCAAGGTTTGGGTTTAGAATGACCTAACGAAGTTGATCTTGTTATTTAGAGTCTACTCCTATGCCTTTTTATTCTTCCAGTCCTTATGAAGAGTTTTTTGATGCCTCTTGCAACACAAAATTTTGTCAATAATCAATGTTAAGTCTATGTTTCCTGATTTATCCATATTTCTCATGCTCTTGTTCAAAGGAAGTATAAATCATGTGTCTCCCACTCCTCAAAACTATTGGCTTTTCATGTCAACCATACCCTCAGTGTATATCATAATCACATGAAGTTGTTTTCCTACCTCACACTCTAGGTCTATTTTCATCATTGGTAGGTAACCTTGAACCTATAACATTTGACATATCCTCATTGGTCACTGATTGGGGGTTTCCCTTGTGTTCAATGACAAGAAATATATTCACACATTGGGATTCATGTTGTATCCTGGATTCAATTATCCCTTTTTGTGGCTTCCTCACCTTTGTCAGCAATTTTCCTTATAGGCTGCTATTCAAAGGGTCTCTTTCTTGCACTACATGCATTTGGTGCATGCGAGAGATGCACATGTTTATTTTTTTTTGAACATCCTATTCATCTGATCTCCTCCTAATTATCAATATATTTATTTTCACCTTGCGTTGGATGATGAGAGATATTATAATGCTCTCCTTTCAATGGGTCTCCTTCCATCGACTTCAACTCATCTATTATGTAATCAATATCTAGAGTCCTATGAATACATATGGGCTTGCAGTCATCAGTGGAAGGTTCTCTCGCCATAGATAGTTTGGAATACAACAATGTATCTTTCTCAATGGTTTCTTTAAGTGTTCGACCTCAACACCCTTATTCATACTTGTTGAATGTACTCAGTTCCTTGACACCTACTTTTATTATCGATGGGTTTTCTTGATTTTGTTAATGATATACCTTAATGAACTGTAAAAAACAAAGTCTCATTGTGTTTGAATTCAACTCCTCTATTCACATAATGTATAATTTCACCTTCAGTTGATAGCCATCAAAAACTATTTGATATATATCCACATGGATCTATAGTGTAATTCAGATTGATAGTCATGTGTAGAAAGTTATTATGAATTTAAATATTCTCATGAGTAACTATTACTTCTAGTTGAGTCTTCATTACTTCACTTTTGGGAATTGAAATGTATTTCATCCATCACATATACTCCTCTGAACTCACACATTAGGGGGGATATTTTATAGAAAACATTTCCACACTCCATGCATATTGATTGGATGGCCTTCCATTTCCCTCTTCATCCTTCATTTCCACTTTTTGAATCACTCCAGATCTTAAAAATACTCATTTTTAGACATGTATGTGACTTGACAACTATACAACACATGTATGTACACATGCTGGTCCATTACAACCTGCGTACATCAGGTTTGCTACATAAAAAATAAAAATTGTGTTGGGTTTCCATGCCATGTCATGAGATCTATGATCCTTGACCTTCCATATACTGGAAATGCTCTGAATTGACCATTCAATTCCATTTGGAGGCTATAAATTGATCCATATAGAAGCCTTGTGGATACACAAAAAAAGGTTGAGAGAAAAGACATTCTAGAGAAATTTCACCTCAATTGAGTCTGCATCCATTTGTCCTTGAAAGTATTAACATTGTGTGTTCATCCACCAAGATATTATTATCTTGTAGTGGAGAAATTCATTGACTCCTACATGTGAGCTTTCCTTTGTTGAGGATTGAAGTGGTGGAGGCCCAACTGGAGGGACTTAGTTTCTCGGTTCTGATATGTGCCATTATAAACGTTTGTCACCTATGTACTTTTGTTGATTACATTAATAGAAATACTCTCTTATTTTCCAATTGATATCTTGAAAATATTATATTTCTTTCCATGGCTGTATTTTTTTATGTATTTTAAGGGATTATGTTGATTTATATGCTAACATTATATATCATTACCACATGCTTTCATATATTGGTTGTTGAAGACAAGTTGTAGGTGAAAATCTTTGGGTAGTGTTTTCAAAGGTGGTATTATTCAAACATCGAGACGAGGTAGGATTATATCCTTCTCTTGTTAATATTGCATTTATATAGAATACTTGAGATTATAGTTGATTTTTGGGTTCTGTTCTGTCTGTTGTGGTTTTCCCCTAGCCATAGAGAGATTTTTGAATAGAATATATATTGTCCAGTCATCAGAATATACAACCATATTTTTATAGAAATAATATTTAAATTCCTTAACAACTATTCTCGAAAAAACCATTGGCGAATTCTTCAATCCAAATGGCATGACTCTGTAGGCGAAGGATCCAAATCCAAGACAAATGTTGTTTTTGGATGATATTCTTTTGTTATTGGAACCTTATTATAACCTGAGAACCCATAAGTGAATGAGTAGCATTCATGACCAATGAATTCATTGATTATTTCATCATAAAAGGGGGTGGGGAACAAATCTTTCATGGTTAGTTTGATGAGTCCCCATAAATTGACACAAATTCTTAATTTTTTGGGATCATGTTTCTTTGGTTGCAACACCATGGCACTTTACCATTATTCATTGTCAATAGGGTAAATAATATTTTCTTTTATGATCTAGGTGGATATCGTTGGCCACACACCTCTTCCTATAGGCTCAAAACAGTCTTGTAGCAATTTACTATTTTTAGCATTTTTTCAGTTCCTAAACTTCTAGTGCCATTTTGAGGGCCTAAATGATTTTTTTGGGGGATAAATCACCTCATTTATAGTTGAATTCTCTTATTTAGCACCCAAAACGAATCTCCTTGATGATACCTTTCCAACACGCTATCGTGTTCCCCAAACAAAGATCGTATTCCAAATTTATGCCCCCGAGAAGTTGATACACCAAGCTAGCCAAAATGGGGTTCACAAAACTGTTGGCTTTTCATCTTCCGGGGTTAGGGTTTTGGATTTTATTTATGTTAAAAAGGAATTGAGAGCCTCATTTTAATCATCTTCTTGTAAATGTGAGTATCCGTCACATCTCTTCTCATAAATAAGTTGTCACCATTTTAGCAAGTCTCTCACTCTGTATTTCTATGGTTTTGTACATTTTGCTCATTAATAGAAATTGTGTATTACTATATCTCTATGTTTATGGTTATACATATAATATATATCTATTATATTATTGGATATTTTATATATCTTTGTACATTTATTTATTATATCTCCCCTCTCATTTCATGCTAAAAATAATCCAGATCAGTGGTATGAAAGCAGGTTGCTCTTGATCGTTTTTCAGTGCGTGTCCCTGACAAGGTCCGAGTATATAAAGTTGCATGTCGAGATTGTATATATTAAGTAAAATCTCTATAACACTCCCAAGAAACCCTCCATGGAGGAAGAAAACAAAAACGATAGAGAAGACAATTCTATTAATTTGTTGCTTGAGCAAGATCTCACGTGACGTAGGGACGAAATGATGGAAATGTTTTCCCACATCCTTCGATATGTAACGATAAAAAAAGGTGCATATTCATCAAGCGAGCAATTTGGAGTCACCTCTCCTTTCAAGGTACACGTGAATTTTTATATTCTCGTATTTGAAGGTCAGATTCATGCAGATGCCCTAGAAAAATGGTTAAATCTACTAGAAGGTTATTTCTTTGTTCACAATTTTCTCGATAGGGAAAAATCACCTTCGCACTCCTTAAATATATTCCCCATGTCAAACATTTGTGGGAAAATTACTAGGAGAAAATTTCCACATAGGAGTGAAGAATATATGGCGTCGATCCCAGTTGGGATATTTTGTGGATGCTGTCAAGGAACAATATTACCCTGTTGGTAACTATGACGACTTGTACATGAGATGGACATTGTTGTGTCAAGATAAGGGCCAACAATTGTCAGAGTTGAAAAACACCTTCCATACCTTCTCCACCAATATGGGTATCAAATACTTTGAGCGACTATTACAGCTCAAAATTACTCACTTCGATAGTGTCACAAGTATAGTCATTACGAGTGTTGTAAGTGTTGTATCTTGTCCGTGAGTGTTGCATCTTGACCAAAAGTGTTGCAAGTATCATAAGAATCATACTGCCATATTTCCCATGTCGTTCCTCTAACGACATCACAAAGACACTT
>CBVK0103422367.1:0-10903 GCA_900067695.1 Picea abies | reverse complement strand
ATATATATATATATATATATATATATATATATACATACATATATATATATATATATATATATACTGAAAAGAATTCCACTGTATGATTTCTACTAAATCTAAAAGAATGGAAAGAATTCCATTGTATATGGAACCCCATGATATGACTTGGTCACCATAGAGATGTGCTATGTTATGTTAGAGAAATATAGAGGGACACCTTGGATGTAAGAGTCTATAAGTCTCTACACTCTTCCTATGTGAGGAAGCCTTGGAAAATGATGGATTACTTGAGGGACTGTGTAGTAGAGAAGGGGATTCTTGAGCCTGGAGTGTGAGTGACTGTAAGGAAGAGGAGACTTAAATGATTAATGTAACATGCTAGATGGGATCATGAGTGCATTAGGTGTGTCTGAGAAAAAAGTGAGTTGAGTTATATTTGTCCCAGCTAGATGGAGCAAATACACATTCGTACATATAAGTATTGTACTAAATTGTATACATTTTCTTATGTTATGAGTATATATGTGTTAGTTGTGAACTGAAAATTCATAGATTAGAATTCTTACCGATGAAATACTTAATGATTATAAATTTCTATGATATGCATGTTTACATTGATGACTATTGTAGGCATATGTCGGAACGTCAAACACTAGAGATGTACAAGACAATGAAGAGAATGAAAATGCAGGTAAAACTAAATAATGAATACATAAATATTGTTGCAATAATAGAACATTGAGGACAACATTATTCAAATGGAGAGGAGATGTAATATCCTGATTTTACTCTCTTGAATATTGTAAGTATTTTGTTTCTATAGTTAATAAAAAAATGACCAAGTTTGACTAAGCTTGAGAACCTAAAGGGGATATTGTCATTTTTAAATATGTGAAGTAAAGCAATGCATATAGATTCTTAAGAAAAACATAAATTAACCAAGGGCTCATACACATAATACACATAGATTTATGTTGGAAACCCTTAACTGAGAGAAAACCAACCTTCCTTGGTGTCACACCTCTCAACTCTTCATTGTATTAATTTCACCATTCACAATACAATATATACACAATATTTTAGGTATTTTGTAGCTACTAAATCCCTATTCCTTAATCCAAGATTAATTTAGAAAAGCGCTAAAAATAGTAAAAAATGCTAAAATAGAAAAAATTGCCCAAAAACTAATTTTGGGTTATAGTCCTGGAGTCAAATGCTCCGCGTGACCAAGGGGGGCAATATTTCCCCCCTTGGAAATCCATTGGGAAAGTGCTCGGTGGACATGAAACAAATAACACTACCAGGGAGGGATTTTCAGACGCATTCGTCAAATATGATGCACCCCCCCCACACACATGAAAAGAATATAACACCTACCCAACATTCTCCCACTTGTTGTTTTCTTTGCATACATGGGGTCACAATATTACATATTCAACAATATAGGGAAGCAATTCCCATTGTTTCTCTACACCAGGAAAACTTCCTGGAGCTCACCGACTTTGTCAATGAATCTACAACATTCTTCAAAGTGTCAAACTTATCCAACAACACCTTATTGTCCTCAATCATGTCTCTCACAAAGTGATATTGAACATCAATATTATTTGTCTTTGAATGATAAGCTGGGTTCTTTGCCAAAAATATTGCACTCTGATTGTCACAATATAACCTTACTGCTTGTTGTACCAACCTAATACCTAAACACAATCTTTGTAACCATATTCCTTACTTCAAAATCAAAATAAACAACATATAAAATAAATCTAATAGAAGTTAACTTGGTAACAAGATAAAAAATTTCACCAAAGTCAATTATCTCTACCTAGGAATAACCTTTTTCTACTAACTGAGCTTTGTATTTCTACACTTTTCCATCTACATTTAACTTCTTCTTAAAAACCCATTTGTTTCTAATAGCCTTTATTCCAGTTTCCAACTCAACTATATCCCATGCCTCATTCTTATCCAAGGAATCCATCTCTTAAACCATGGGTTTCTTCTAGAGTTTACTATCCTATGAATTTACTACTTCCCTGACAGTTTTGGGATCATAATCAATAATAGATAAAGAAAAATTAGCACAAAAATCAGGTGGACTATACCTTTATGGTTTCCTTCTTTCCCTCATTGATATCCTTAATATTGGACTATGAGGTTCTTCTTCTTCTGATTCATCTTCTTCCATTGATTCAAATTTTGCATCATCCAACTTAAACTCTATTTTCTCAGGTTCTTCTTACCTTGGTAGGAATTCCTATTTGGGAACATCTGTGATATCTCTAAAAACAACATTCCAACTGTAAACAATATTCTTAGTTTATGGGTTCCAAATCTTATAACCTTTCATACCATATTTATAACCAATAAAAATACACTTTTCGTTTTTATTATCCATCTTACTCCTATTTTCCTTTGGAACATGTACATAAGCATCACAGCCAAACACTCTGATATGTTCAAGAAAGGTTTTCTTACCAATCCATACTTCATGTGGAGTTTTTTCCACCAACTATGATGAGAGTGATCTATTTACCAGATAACATGTAGTACCCACTGCCTAAGCCTACATTTTTGTCCTAACCCGACACCACTGAGCACGCCCCTTGATTTTTCCATCAACTTCTTGTTCATCCTTTCTGAAACCCCATTCTATTGAGGTGTGTATGGAGTCATCTTTTGCCTTTCTATACTGCACTTCTTACAAAACTCTTCAAATTTATTCCCACAAAATTCTCCACCATTATCTGTCCTCAACACCCTTATTTTCTTCTCTATTTTATTTTCTACTAGAGCCTTAAACTCTTTAAATTTATCAAATACCTTAGATTTCTTCCTAAGAAAATAAATACATTTGTTCCTTGAGAAATAATCTATGAATGAAACATAACACACAGATCTACTTAGTGATGGAACATGCACAGGTCCAAACACATCATTGTGTATCAACTCTAAGATCCCCTTTTCTCTTGTAGCACCAGATGGGAATCTTACTCATTTTTGTTTACCATATATCCAATGTTCACAGAAATCAAAATCAAAGGTGAAATTAGACATACCTTCAACCATACATTTACTATGTAGTGTTCAAAGGCCCTTTTCTCCAATATGTCCCAGTGTTTGATGCCATAGCATGGTAATCTTTCTAGGGATAGTATGGATCTTGTATTTTTTATTTCTTTGCTCATGGATAATATAACCATTACACCCACCAGCATAAGTCATTCCCAACAAATTGTACAAAGTTCCACATCAAACTCCCCTCATCAAAACCATTTCTCCTATGACCATCTTGAAATTTCCCTTTCCCAATAAAGTATCCACACCTACATCATCCAACTTACTTACATATATTAAGATCCTGGCTAGATTTGGAATATGCAGAAATATAGGGAGAGTTCTAATCCGTTCATGTTTCAACACTATCTTAACCCTTCCATGTCTCATGATTTTGGTTGTCGAGTCATCTCCTAGGAAGACATCAACACCATCATACTTTTCATATTCACTGAACCACTCCTTGTGAGGGGTCATATGAAATGATACAATTGATTCAATCAACCATACATCACGATCTCCATGTGTACTTGTATATTCTAGGTAAACATCACATCCTTTTTATATGAATGTTTTTTCCTCTATGGAAGAGGCATCATCCGATCCCTTTGCTTTATCAACTGTCTTAGACCTACAATCTTTCTTATAATGCCCAACTTTCCTACATTTCCCACATTTCCTCAAATATTTTTCCGGGGATCTAGATCTACCTTTATATTTATATCTCCCCCTCGAGGACTTATTTGTATTCCTATCTTGGTGACGATCTCTTACAAATAAATCATATGTGCTATGACTATCCATGCTTTTCCACCTCATCTCTTCCGATAACAAGGATGAAACTACATCCTCGTACTTCAATGTATATTGTGTGGTACTATCAATTGCTACAACCAGATTATCCCAAGAGTTTGGAAAAGAACATAATAAAGTAATACACTTATATTCTTTTGCAAGTGTAATATTAACAGATCCAAGTTGACTTAATGGAGTATTGAAGACATTTAGATGTTGGAAGGTTTATAGTTGGGAGTAAGCTTGTCATTGATGGCAAGAACAATGATGGAAAATATCAGTGATGGCAAAGAACAATGATGGCAAGAACAAAGAAATCGCGAAGTGATGAAATCGCAAGGTGGACGAAATCGCGAAGCGGCGAAATCGCGAAGGTGGACAAAATTGTGAAGCAGCGAAATTGCGAAGTGGCAAAATCCCGAGAAGATCTAGGCCGTAGGATCTGGGGTATCTATGAAGGCTCAATAGTCGTTAGATATGGTGAAGTTGCAAGGTGGATAAGTCCAAGAGTCATCCAACTCCCCAAAACTGTGAAGGAATCTTGGCCGTCCATCGGGGATAGTCGTGGACCATTGATCCATAGGACACGTGGTGAAAGATCGTCGTGTTGCTGACTGGAAAGTCAAAGGAACGGGGTTCCCTAACCTCTCAATTTTGCGATATGAGAAATCGTGAAACAATCTCAGCCGTCAGATTGAGGTTTGATCTAGACCATTGATCCAACTCCATCTTGGAGCTTCACGTATCACAACTTGGAGTGACAAGAACCTCCATCATAGGAATCATAAGATGCGAACTCACGATAAGATCTGGACAGTCAGATCACCAAGGGTTCTGGACCGTTGATCTAAGCTCCATCTTGGGGCTTTGCGTATCACGACTTGGAGTGACGAGAACCTCCATCATAGGAATTGCGAGATGCGAACTCACGATAAGATATGGATTGTTAGATCACCAAGGGTTCTGGACCATTGATCTAAGCTCCATCTTAGAGCTTCACCGATCGTGACTTAGAGAGTCGAGATGCCTCATCTCTAGATTCATGAAATGCAAAATCGTGAAAGTGCTTTATGCATAAGCACGTGGTCTCAGCCGGTGGTCACACCATCAAAGAGCTGAAGAGAAGAGTACGTGCAAACATGCTTCTTTTCAGCATTTTGGGGATCATGACATGGAGAGTCGAGATGCCTCATCTCTAGATTCACAAAATGAGAAATTGCGAAAGCACTTTATGCATAAGCGCTTGGTCATAGCCATGGTCATATAAAGGAAGGAGCCAGCATAGAAAAACTTTGTTTCATAGTTTTGGAACTCGTGACATGGAGACTCAAGATGTCTCATCGCAGAATCTCCAAATTGCGAAAGTGTGAAATGGGTAAATAACGCAAGAACTCATCAGAGTTAATCCAACGACGGAGGTGAACATGAGCACGATCGAAGGGATAATGTTGATCCTCATAGTGTAACTGCTAGAAACCATTGATGGTTTCTACCAGAGGATGCAAAGAGACTTCGGTGTGATTTCCAGAGGAGCTGAAGAGTTACATGGAATCTGCCAGTGGAATGAAGACGATTCATGGAGGAAATTGATAGCTGGATGAGGGTTGGATCTCGTAACTGAAACAGAAAGGATGAGCTTGACTATAATAGATAAGATGAAGAGTCTCACTATGAGAGAGAAAAAGGAATCTCGGCATAACACCTAGTAATGATAGACACAGGGGTTGAACTACCAGAGAAGCTGAAGAGTCGCGATGATGATCATGCAGATCACTTGAGATATGGAGGAGATTGGCGCGGTATGAGCATGTAGAGGAATGGTGAATATTGCATGCACAAGATGCACAGAAGCTATATATACACGGTACATAAAAGAGATGAGGTTGTTGTTGTTGCTGGAATTGTTGTGGATGTTGTTGAAGGTGATTCATGCATGAAGAAGGATCAGAGTGCAGCAGCTGAAAAGAACAGAAGAAGAACTGTGTAGCGAATGGGCATGGCGCATAGAGAATAAAAAGTAGAAGAACAGAATGGGCAGCGGATGCATGCTGGAAGACAGTGAGGAAGTCTAAGTAGCAAAATCTTGGAGAACAGTGATGAGACTGGTAAGCTGTTATTGAACACTATATCACTGTAATAGGTTTCAATATTTCATATTCATAATCCAGGGTGGTTGGGAGGTGATATGGAGGACTGGTGTCCTCAGAGGTTCAAGTGGGGTCTTGAACACAGGGAGTTTGTGCTTACTTCTAGTTGGTGCTAGAGAAACTAGGGAGTTAGTGCTTCCTTCTAGTTGGTGCTAGACAAACCAGGGAGTTGGTGCTTCCCTCTAGTGGGTGCTAGAGAAAAACATAGAGTTGGTGCTCTCATCAAGTTGCAGCTTGCAAAATAGAGGTTGTAGCCTCACAATGAGTTGGTGCTCAAATGTATGATAATGTAAAGAATGTAAATAATACTTATCATATAAAGAAGAAGAGATTTTTACCCTGTATGGGTTTGCTTGGGAAATATCTGTCTCTGTGTTTCTCATATATGTGACTGATGTTGAATGTGCCATTGTTCATTTCCCTGCATTATTGTGATCATCATTGAGTGCCTTGTAAATATTTTAAAAGAAGCATAATTGTTTAAGCACGGTGACAACTGATTCACCCCCCCTCTCAGTTGTCCAACAATTGGTATCAGAGCCAACCCCTTTTATCTAAGGGTAGATCCTAGAGCTTAAACATGTCAAGCCATGAAGGAAATTCAACCAATAAGGCCCCTCTGTTCAATGGAAGAAACTTTGCCTTTTGTAAAGTTAGAATGAGAACCTACATAATGTTGTTAGGTGCAGATGTCTAGGATGTAGTAGATACTGGTTATGTAAAGCCAGTTGTGCTAGCTAATAAGGATGACAAAATAGAATTTAGATTCAATGCTAAGGCTATGAATGCTCTCTTGAGTGGGCTTGCAGAAGCAAAATTCGTAAAAGTTATGCACCTAGGAACTGCCAAAGAAATGTGGGAAAAACTCATTAGCAGCTATGAGGGTAATGAGAAAGTAAAGGATGCAAAGCTTCAAACCTACAGAATACATTTTGAACAGTTGAAGATGAAGGAAGATGAAATTGTTGGAAAATACTTTCTAAGAGTAGAAGAAATGGTAAATGCAATGAAGGCACTTGGTGAAACAATTGATGAACCTTATTTAGTTAAGAAAATCTTGAGATCTCTCCCAGATAGGTTCAACTTGAAGGTCTCTGCTATAGAAGAACTTAATGATATAAAAACCTTGGGGTTTGATCAACTGCTAGGAACATTGACTGCATATGAAATGAGAATATTTAAAGATAAACCTACCTCCAGAGACGCATCATTTAAAAAAGACAAGAATGAGGATTCTGAGCTCGATGAAATTGAAGCAAAATTTGTGAAGAGACTGAAGAAGGGATCAGGAAAATACAAAGGTAAACTGCCTTTCAAATGTTTCAACTATGGTAGGATAGGTCATTTTGCAAATAAATGTCCTCACAAAGGAAAGGATTAGACATGTGATGAAGAGGAGAAGTACAAACACATAAATTTATTTAAAGAGAAAAACTTTAAGAAGAAAATTATGTGCGTAAACAATGATGATGATCCTTTAGATGATGAAGAAAATGACTCCTCTATTGAAGATAAACTAAATGACTTCATACTTATGGCCAAAGAGGATTATGATAATAAAAGCACAGGAAGTGATGAAGAAGAAGCTGTGGTTGACATGGAAGGAGAACTGATCAGTGCACTGGAAGATATTGACAAACTAAGAATCAAGAACAGAAAGAAAAGAAAATTGTTGATATAGTTCGAGAAAGACAGTAAAGAATCTGATGAAGACCTTGTCCTACTAAAAGTAGAATTGGAAGAGGCAAAGAAAATCGAAGAGATTATGAAACAACAACTATCAGAAAAGAAGGAAAGATGTGAAGCATTAGAACAAGAAGTAGTGAAAACGAGGAAAGAAATGGAGAAGTTTCAAGCCTTGTATAATCAGAATCTATCAAGTATCAAAGCCTCAGAAGGATTGGCCACAATTCTGAATCAAAAAAGGAATGCAAAGCTTAAAACTGGCTTGGGGTATGAAGAGGGATCAAGCAGTGGTAAGCCAGGAAATGAAGAACCCATCAAGTTTGTCATAAGTACAACCAATGACAATAACAATCCTGCAGAAACAAAGGAAGACAATCAGCCGCCCAGGTCGAGTAAGGTAAAATATTCTAGATCTAAATCTGTAGAACAAAGAAGTAATGTGCTCATTGCTGAACGAAGTCACCAGTCTAGAAGAAATCGATTTTCTCAAAGAAGACAACCATTTTCCAGGTACAAAGAATTCTTCTATGGCTATTATTTCTACTGTGCTAAATTTGGTCACAAAGCTGTAAATTTTTCCATAAGACTTAGACCTGAACAATTAAGATATCAAAGAAATAAATACTTGCCACAACAAAGAATGATGCAGCCAAGTAACAAACCTTCACTGATTGCCAATTGCCAAATTAAGTCCAGGGACATGCAACTAAAGAGGTCATGAAATAGTCAACAATCAATGAGTAGACAATACTGCACCAATAAGTTTGACCTGTTGAACAATGATATTGAATGCTACATATGTCATAACTATGGACACAAATCTATTGACTGTTGTTTAAGGGAATATGAACCAAATTCAAAATCTCTTGCTAAAAATGTCAAGTTTTGGAAGAAGAAGGAAAGTGACAAGAGTGGATTAGTGTTGTCCGCTCAAAGAAAAACGAACCCATGGTATATAGACAGTGGATGCTTCAAACACATGACTGGAGATAAAGGCAAGTTTCTATCTCTAAGTGAAAGAAAATAAGGAAACGTAACCTTTGGAAATGATGCTCCAGGGAAAATAAAGGGCAAAGGGATGGTGAGCTTAAGTAATGGAAAAGGAAAATCCCAAGATGTTCTACTTGTGGATGGGTTGAAACATAATCTACTCAGTGTAATTCAAATGTGTGACAGAGGATGCGAAGTGTTGTTCATGTCCAAGGACTGCAAGATAAAGTCTGTAAACTCAGGACAAGTGGTGGCCAAAGGCAAAAGGACAGAAAATAATGTATATGTGCTGAAAGAAAATAGAGAAGAATGACATCTAAGCAAACATGATGAAAGCTGGTTATGGCATAAGAGACTTAGACATCTAAACTTTGACGACTTAATCAAACTCAAAAACCTCGAGGCAGTAAAAGATCTTCTGAGAATATCAAAGCCCCAAGATTCAATGTGTAAACCCTGTCAAGTAGGGAAGCAAAACATGACGTAGTGTAAGTCCAAGAGCTTGACTTCAACAGAGAAACCACTCCAACTGGTTCATATGGATTTATGTAGACCATCAAGACAGGAAGGCACAGGGAAAGAAAACTAGTTCATGCTAATTATCGATGATTACTCCAAACTTACTTGGGTTGCCTTTCTCAAAGAAAAAGATGAAGCATTTGAGAAGTTTAAAATATTGAAGGCTTTAACAGAGACTCAAACAGGCAAGAGGTTAAAGGTAGTAAGATCAGATCAGGGAGGAGAGTTTATGTCAAGAGACTTCAAGGAATTATGCAATGAACATGGGATCAAGAGAGAATACACAATCCCAAGAACTCCACAACAAAATGGAGTTGTTGAGAGGCAAAACAGAATAGTGCAGGAAATGGCCAGGTCAATGAT
Source organism: Picea abies (assembly GCA_900067695.1). Classification (NCBI taxonomy): domain Eukaryota; kingdom Viridiplantae; phylum Streptophyta; class Pinopsida; order Pinales; family Pinaceae; genus Picea; species Picea abies. Next base: position 1,364 of record CBVK0103422367.1, on the reverse strand, counting down.
GAATGAGAAGAACATTGGTCAAACCTACTGGGTAGAAGCAATACACATAGCAGTCCATGTGCTTAACAAGGCCCACCTCAGACCACAAAGTGACAAGACACCTTATGAATTATGGTTTGGAATACTTGCCTCAATCAAACACTTCAGAGTCTTTGGGAGTAAATGCTACATAAAGAATAATGATGAGAACCTTGAAAAATATGATGACAGGGCTGATGAAGGTATCTTCTTAGGGTATGCTACAAACAGTAAAGGATATAGATGCTATAATAAGAGGCTCCATAAAATGGTTGACTATATTGATGTAAAAATTGATGAAGGAATCCTAGCAAGAGATGTATACAGTAATGAGTCTTCTACAGAAGACACCGCTAAAGCTGAAGATGAACAGGTACAAGAATCAAAAAATGAAGACTCTGAATCAGATGAATACTCAGACACTCAGACAGACTCAAATCAATAATCAACTACAAATTCCTCCTCCAGAATCATTCAAAAGAATCATCCTGCAAGTCAGATAATTGGAAAAAAAGAGAAAGGTGTACAAACTAGGAGAAAGCTAATCAAAACCACCGAACAATCTCATATAGATCTCATATCCATGCTAGAACCCAAGAATTTCAATGAAGCCAACAAAGATGATCACTGGGTTAAAGCAATGAATGATGAACTTGATTAGATTGAGAAAAACAATACGTGGGAGATGGTTCAAAGACCTAAAGGTAAAAACGTCATTGGCTCCAAATGGATCTTTAAGAATAAGTTGAATGAGCAAGGACAAGTTATCAGGAACAAAGCAAGGTTAGTCTGTAAAGGCTATGCTCAGATAGAAGGACTAGATTTTGGTGAAACATTTGTGCCCATAAAAGGATTAGAAGCTATCAGAATGTTTCTTGCCAATTCTTGTCATAAAAGGTTTAAAGTCTACCAAATGAATGTCAAGTCAGCCTTTCTAAATGGAGATTTAAGTGAAGAAATCTATATGGAACAACCAGAGGGTTTCAAACTGTCTGATAACTTTGACTTAGTATGCAAGCTGAAGAAAGATTTATATGGTTTAAAACAAGCCCCTCGAGCCTAGTATCACAGATTGGATACGTATCTCAAAGACAAAGGGTTCAAGAGAGGAACAACTGACAACAATCTGTATATTAAAATAGAGGATAATAATTTTCTCATCGTACTGGTCTATGTAGATGACATCATCTTTGGATGTAATAAGGATTCATTGGTACAATGGTTTGCTTCTACCATGAAGTCTGAATTTGAAATGTCTATGATAGGAGAACCGTCATTTTTTCTTGGTCTACAAATTACTCAGAGGCACGAAGGGATGTTCATTTCTCAAGAAAAATATCTAAGAG
>CBVK0103422316.1:0-17251 GCA_900067695.1 Picea abies | reverse complement strand
AGACCCGCTAGAAATAATTCAATGGGGACCTTCTATACTAGCACAAGTAAAGTACAAAGATACTTGTGAGACTGAAATGTACTTGATCATCACGGGAAGGCTAACTTGGAAAGTCAAATATTTCTGTAGAATGGTTGAATCAAGCTGAAACTTTCCTTGAACAAAATCACAACACATTATGTGATTTAGGCAGCATGGATTACAAACTAAGATACATCTGCGATATAGAAGGCATCGAAAGATGCTCCATATGACTAGAAGAATAACCAATCAAAGAAGATTATTCTAAACAATGAGAAAAAATAAACCTAAATTTGTACTAAACCCAAAATAATTGAGACACTGACTCAAAGATTATGTTTTGTTCAAGGGTGACAAGATTGCTGCCAAATAAAGAGATAGATGCTTTCCCCCCTTCTTTTTATTTTTTTTATATTTTTTTTCATCTTTTTCATATTATTAAATCTTCGAAAGGAATAAAAGAATGTTATAGTACAATGAAGGAAACGAGTTTCGCAGGTAAGAAAACTAGTTCCAAAGCGCAAGGAACATATCTATGCTCAATGCAAGGAAGCATGTGCAGGATAAGGACACTTAGGGAAATGTCTCCTCTAGGGGTAAAGATATCGAGTAAAAAAGGCATAAATTGCAAGGCTAACATTGGTAAGAATGCATAAGAAAATGGTTCACGCCATCAGAGATGTGTATAAGAGACAAGGCTAACATTGGTAAGAATGCATAAGAAAATGGTTCAACAATGGCAAGTTGAGACTGACATTAGGCCTAGAAGCTCGAGCGGTTGATATGTAATGCAAGTATGAGTCAACACTGAAATTTTGGAAACCCCAAGGGTAAGTGGGCCAGAAAACAATTGAGATAAATTCATGAGGCTTCAATACAAAGACATGGTAAAACTAAACAGGGCTTTTGAGCCTACAAAAAAAACTATAGCATGGGTGTCAAAAAGGCCAGTGAGGTACTAACTAGGACACCCACAAAGAGGTAAGCTCTATCATCCGTAAATGACACCTTTAAAGAAACTTGGAGGTATAATGCTATGAATGAATGGGTTGGATCTTGTTGAGACCTAAGTATCCACCCGTACCCCTCCTCTCTCATTACCCTATACCTCCATCAAACAATTATACCTTTTTTGTTGGTTAAGTTGGTCCCCCATTACTAAAATGACTATTATACCTTTTTTGTTGGTTAAGTTGGTCCCCCATTACTAAAATGACTCGGTTTTTTGTGATCATTACCTCTCTTGACTGATTTTTTGCACCATATTTTTGCTTTCTTAAAGGGTAATTACATGTAATGGTTTGGGTCTGAAGTACTTGTCACCATTCTTACCATTGGTTGAGCTCATAGCAGGTGTAATAGTGTTTTATGTGCAGAACAAGGTTGATTGCAAGAACTAAGCTATTCTTGTAAGTGTTGTTGGCACGCTGATTTTTAAATTATTTAATAATTTAATGTGTCATTTTAAATGTTTAAATCATTTGAATGGCACTTTCATACGTGCACGATCATAAACGAGCGCCTCCACACCAGTCCTTACACAGTTTCATCATTATGCAACATCAGTCATGGTCATGAGAATTGTATTGTTCCATCATGGATACTACATGTTGAACAGAGGGTTAAAAACACGTAGGTATCAGTTTCAACATGAGGAGATTTGCATTTGGAGCATTATATACAACATAAGAACTATGTACACCATGGTTCCTGTCTCTTATACACATCTCTGATGGCGCGAGCAGTCATGGTCATGAGAATTGTATTGTTCCATCATGGATACTACATGTTGAACAGAGGGTTAAAAACACGTAGGTATCAGTTTCAACATGAGGAGATTTGCATTTGGAGCATTATATACAACATAAGAACTATGTACACCATGGTTCCTCCTCGAGAGGATGGTAGTTGAATAGGACCGAGCCGCAAGGCTTGGAGCTATTTGAGGCCATACCTGAAATCAAGTATATTTTCATAAAGGCGGAATGGTAGGATTTCCTATGCACATTTGAAGGACACCTCATAGGCATGGATATGATGTTCGCGTAGACGTTTGATGGCTTCTAGACCCATCTTGGGCATACCTGGATTCATCTTACATAACACTTCATTGGAACAACTTGTGCTCTCCCTATCTGTGGGGAAAGGTGGTTTAAGAAAGGCAAGTTGTCTCCTGACCTCTGCAATAAATTCTTGGTTCTCGAGCACCAAAACCCTGACTCGAGCCAAGGAATCCTTGTGTCATGGATAAAATTATATTGGAAGGGATCCCTAGCAACAGTGCAAAGGTATATAACAAGTGAGGGTCAATTCAGCATAGTACATTGTTATCACCTTTGTTTCCTTATGCATCTAAGTGGAGATAAAGATAGTACATTGTTATCACCTTTGTTTCCTTATGCATCTAAGTGGAGATAAAGAGCTAAATTTACCCTATTACCTGCTTAAAATCCTAACCAAAATGGCAAGGAGGGTTCAAAGCCACCCTGAATCTGCTCACATGAGCCTCTACAATCAAGGCTTAATTAAATTGTTGGTGTCTTTCGCTTTAGAGGAATTTGAAATGCCTTAGGGTTATTTCTTGAAATCTGTGGGATTGAAAGAGCGGGAACAAGTGCCCAATTCGCAGAATGAAGGTGATGCAAGTAAAGATAAGATAGAGGTCAGGGTATCTCCAGAGCCTAGGAGCTCGATGAAGCATGTCTAACCCACAACAAATAATGGGAAAGGCCCCAAAACAAGGAACACGGCCTCGAAAGAAAACATGCCAGAAACCCCCATGATGGAGGATTCCCCTCACATGCAACTAAGGTCTTCTATGGGTAAGGGGAAGGAGATTGAAAATGGAAAATATTCCCATGTGCATCCACCTACACTGGAAACACCATAGAGGTCTCTCTCATCCATCCATTCAGAGGAGAAGCAGAGAACCCCCATCAAGCAACAACCTAAAAAACCTGTGACTAAAATGAGGGGAAAACTTGGAAATAGATCACATAGAAATGAAGTGGTTAAGCGAAAGGTTGTTCCTACAGAAGCCTTACCTAAAACATCCCCTGCAGTTAGAAAAGACAGAAAGAGAAAGGGTGAACAAAACATAGAAACAGCAAGCAAGCCAAACAGGAAAACCAGAATTACAAATCAATTGAGACTGAACTCCAAGGCTCTTTTTAATCCATCATTAAAATACCCCCAGCCAATTGTGATCGAATATGATGAAAGTCCTGAATTTGCGTAGCATGGAAGAAATTCCAGTCAATGTTTTGAAGGGAATTCCAATAAAAAAGGAGAAATCAAATTCTAATGAGGGTGAGACTGTAGAAACACCATTTGTAACTGTGAAAAAAGAGTATCCTACAACTCTAGTCAACAATAGGGAACACAAAATTATGTACTTGATATTGAGAAAGACTATATTGGCACCTCACCACATGCAGGGGATCCTTACCACAGTTCATAAGACATTAAACCAAAGATTAAAATTGATACTTTGGGAGTACAGGGGTCCATTAAAGGAACACAAGGAAAGGAATCTGAGGTAATACACAGATATAATATAAGAACAAGGAGCAGAACATTAGTTGACCACAACAAGTCTATCACAAAGCAAGACAAGAAGAAAATACAGGTTGAGGTCAAAACAGAGAGGGTCAATGACAACCAACAAGTGCAAGAACTGAATCTTCAAGTCCAGACCTTGAAACACCACAACTAGGAATTGGGAAAAATGTACTCTAGACTACAGGAGAAGTATCGAAGACTCCATAAGAAACACCAGAAGACTTGCTTCTTTCTGAAGGAGATAATTTGAAGAAGAACGTTGCTATGAAGGGGTATCTAAAGAAGATGCTTGTCTATCCAGTTATCTCCCAGTTGGCCTCCAACAATGCACATGGATACAAGTGCTCGATTCGGAACCTATTTCTATCAGTCCTAGTCTGTTTTGTCAAAGGTCAGTTCACTTCAGCATATGCATCAATTTAGTTTTATCATTAGCTACAGTTTTAGTTCAAGACTTTTTTTAGATTAAGGCATAATAAGTGGTCATTTGTGTTTGATATGAACCACTTCCTTTTTTAATAAGTTAAGTTTGAAGTATGCATTACTATACTCCAGCAATATTTACTCAAGTCAATACGTTGTTCTTCAACTAATAGTGTAGAGTTGAGCCTCACTTTCAGATGGACGAGAACCTCTACAATTTTGATAAATATGCAGTTTTTGTATGAATGGAAGGTTCATTTTTTTGGGAAGGGAATCAATATATCAACTGGTTAAACATGTTCTATGATTGGATTAAGCTCTCTACCTGGTGAATATGCTCTTGATGACAGTGTGCTTTATGTTCAAATATATATGTGTTCTTTCTCTTATCTTGAATGCAATTTTTTATGTTTGCAAAGTACATTTCATTTTCCTTTCAGCTATTGTATAACTCATCTTTTATTGATATGCAACCGGGAAAAAAACTAATGCTTTAGTAAGATTGGTTTTGTTGCAACCTGTGGGAGTAATTGTGTTTGGATATTTGTTTATGCCTTGAAATATTATTTTGAGTCTTAAACTTCTTGTAACAGATAATTCTTTGAGTTGTCTGTTGTTCTCCCTTTGTTCATCCCTCTATTCTCTCACTTGTCTATCATTTGTGTGCCACTAGCCAAGGAGGACCTACATCCATATCACTTCTCCAACCCAACCATGTTTTTTTCTTGGTAAAACCAACCCTCCAACTAACCAACAAAATAAATTATCACAAAACCAACCATTCCAAATTTGAGGTGGCCTAGATCTGCCCTTTAGCAGTCATGTGCAGACTTTAGGACCAACGTCTTCTGGCACCATTGCTGAGGACAAAATTGAACATTTTCCCTAGGAGAACGACAATGAGCAGTTATGAACTTTGATGGTGAACAAAGAATGGGCACATATTGACTACCACCTTTCACCTGGAGACTCCACTAAGTAAACTTCACAAAATAAATAATGGCTCCCAAAAAAGGACTCAAGAGATCCAAATATGAGCACATCAAAGCCACTAAGGCTCATCCTAACCTTAAGAAGGACATAGTAGTATCTAATCTAGAAAGAAAACTAAGAAAATCCACCCTAGTTCAAAGATATACCTCATCCCTTAAGGGAAAAGCTACACCTAAAGACTCTACCTTTCTCCACTATCACAAGCATCTTGAACTTGCTAGCCTTGAGAAACACATTTCCATGGACTCTCGGATACCTTTAACCCCCACCTCTACTTCATCATCCATTTCAACATCCACCCCTGTATTTCCAATCAAACCTCGGATTCTTATTGCCCAAGCAATGGATGTTAACAAGATGGATGCCATAATTGCTGCCAGATATGCACCCCTAGTTTTGCTTGTAGGCTTGCATGCACTCCTCACCACAGATTATATGAAATATTTGCCAAGATATAATGGGGAAGGGGATGTCACAACTAAGGATCGTCTAGTATCCTTCTACAACTTTGTAGACAATTTCAACATTGACTATGTAGATGTGTGGATGAGGTTGTTTGTACAAAGCCCAGATGGGGAGGTAAGAAAATGGTTTCAAGATCTCCCACCAGCCTCCATTAAATATATTGATGCATTAGATGAATATTTTATAAAGCAATGGGGAAATAGAAGAGATTATTTGTATTACATCATTGATTTTGGGGCTCTTAAGAGAAAGAATGGTGAGTCTATTTCAGACTTCACCAAGAGATTCAATAAGATGTATGGAAAAATCCCAAATGAGATCAAACCAATTGAAGCCTCTACCAAGATCACTTATGCCAATGCATTTGATGTAGAATCATCCCTTCTGTTGAGGGAGAGAAGATCTGCCACCTTGTTGTCCATGCAAGAAGCATCCATTGAGGTTGAGTCCAACATCCTAGCATCAGACAAGTTAAAGACTAGATCTAATAAAGACAAAAAGAAACAAAGGGAAGATTCCCCTACCTCCTCTAACCTAGTCACATCTAATCCTAAACTTGATGAGATTACCAAAACATTAAAGTAATTGACATATGAAATAGCTAAGCTAAAATGGGAAGCTAAGCAACCAAACAGAGCTTTTCAAGGGGTTGGGAATAGAAATTCAAACCAGTTTAGGAAGCCAAATGATGTCCCTCAGATAATGCAGAGAGAAAGGAGGAATGTTGATGATCAAAGAGTGGTACCTCCTTTCCAAAAAAATAATATTGATGAAATGGATGTAGAGAGTGATCTTGTGGATGATGTTGTTGTACTCTTCAATGAAACTAATTTTTATACCAGTCACTTAACACAACAAGATTTTGAGGTAGCACAATTGTCAAATTAGTTTGATATTAAGGTAGGAGAAGAGGGAGTTATTCAAGGCCAACCCCAAATGAAGTATGATTTGAGGCCTAGAATAGGGGCTTCCAAATCCACCACCTCTGATTAGAACAAAAAGCCAGAAGTTCCTCCCAAGCAAAATCCAAGCAATGGTACATTGACTAAATCTCACCAGCCTCCCCCATCTAAACCGGTTGTCCCTGAAGTAAAGGAAGCTGATAGACAATAAGCCTCTTTCAACATAGAGCATGAGTTGAGAAAAATAAAAATCCTTGTGCCTTTGTCAGAATTGTTGAAAAATGAGCCATTCAAAAAATCTATTATCAAGGTTCTGCGGCCACCTATTTATGTTGTGACTTCTGATGTAATTAGTCTGTAGGATGGAAACCCAACCATCACTATGGGTCCACACATTGAGGATGGATCTGATGCCTCTCCACCATTCTACATATCTTTAAATGTCCATGAAAATATCTTACATAACTGTCTCATGGGCTTAGGGGCCTCACACAATGTCATGCCTAAAGTTGTTATGGAGGAACTATGTCTGAAGATCACCAAGCCCTACCAATACCTTTACTCCTTTGACTCCAAAAAATTCAAATGTTTTGGATTAATAAAATATATGGTGTTTTCTTTGGCATAGTTTCCCATGAAGAGTGTAGTGATGGACATTATTGTGGCTGACATCCCCCGAAGTTTGGTATGATTTTTTCTAGGACATGGGCCAAGAAATTTTGGGGATTGTTACAAATGGACCTCACATATGCCACCATCCCTCTTTTTGGGGGAGAACACAGGAGGCTATGCAGGGAGGTCAGATTGGCATATATTGTCAGTGACCATCAGAATCCAAGAAATCATCCAATTTATACTGTTGAGGATGAGATTGGCTCATCTGTTTTTCATTTAAATGACGATGAACTAGAAATTACAGTCAGTGAATGAAAAAATCAGTCACTGTCAGATCAATAGAACAAATTATGAAAGATGTGTTTTGATGGATCTTCATCAAAAGAAGTTTTTGGGGCTGGTATATTCCTCATTTTCCCTGCACAAGAGGTTATACCACTCTCTTATAAGATGGAATTCAAGACTACTAACAATATAGCTGAGTATGAAGCTCTGGTGCTTGGATTGAGGGCTGCCAAAGACATGGCCATTGATAGTTTGGCAATGTGCTTGGATTGAGGGCTGCCAAAGACATGGCCATTGATAGTTTGGCAATTTTTGGTGATTCTGAGTTAATCATCAATCAAGTGAAAAAAATCTATCAAGATAAGCAACTGAGGCTCAAGCAATACATGAATGAGGTGTGGGACCTGGTTGACAACTTATTTCTCGCACTTAATATATTTTTCATTCATAGATAGGCAAATCAAAAGGAAGATTCTTTGGCATTAGTTATCAGTGCCTTCAGAACTCCCATTGGTCCAAATATCAAGTATCAGGTGGAAGTCAAACATAGGACAGGCATACCAGACAACATAAATCACTAGCAAGTATTTAGTGATGACTTGGAGCTACAAATATTTCTGCATACCATTGAGGAATTCTTTAGTATCTCAATAGATCAAGAGGGTGAATATGATGAATCAGAAAATCTGCAAACATCTTAGTTGTTGAACAAAGTGGTTGGCCACAACATTGTGGAACTTAAAACAAACCACATCCCCAGGGGTATATTTCCACTGGAAAGGTTATTTGACAATTATGATATCTCCAGAGAAGTTGCCATCAAAAATCAAGAAGAGGAAGTAATGGACTCCAACATTGGGACTATTGAAAATCCCAAAATAGTAAAAAAATTTAACGAACTACCTCCAGAACAAAAAGACAGGTATGTTAGCCTCATGAAAAAAATTGTTGATATTTTTGCATGGTAATATGAATATTTGAAGACATTTGACACTGACATCATCCAACACAAGATCCCTCTGAAGGCTGGTTCTAAGCCATTCAGACAGAAGATAAAAAAAAAATTAACCCAATGTCGATGTCGATAATTGAAAAAGAGATGAAACGAATGCTTGATGCCAGAATTATTGTGCCCTTGAGGTACTCAGATTGGATGGGCAACTTGGTGCCCATGAGGAAAAAGAGTGGGGAAATATGATTGTGTGTTGATTTCTGAAATCTTAACAAGTGTTCTCTAAAGGACAACTAGCCCCTTCCCAAGATGGACCATATCCTGCAAAGGGTAGTAGGTTCTCACAGGATTTCCTTTCTGGATGGGTACCCTGGTTATAACTATATAGCAGTGAGTGAAGAAGATAAAGAAACAAAAACATTCACCACCCCATGGGGGACATTCATATACAACAAAATTCCCTTTGATCTGATGAACACAGGGGCCACCTTTCAGAGGGCTATGGACATAGCCTTCGTTGGGGGGAAAAAAAAATTATGGTTGTATATTTGGCTGACATCACCATTTTCTCCAAATCAAATGATGAAAATTTACAGTGCCTTGAGAAGATTTTCCAAAAATGCAAAAGGTATGGTATCTCTTTGAATCCCAAGATGTCCCACTATTCTATTCCCGAAGGTAAGCTCTTATGCCAAATCATATCAGTAGGAGGAATAAAAATAGACCCCAAGAGGGTTGATGCCATTCAACAAATTGAAATCCCTAGCAATAAGAAGTCTATTCAGTATTTTATAGGAAAAATAAAGTTTTTAAGGCACTTTGTGCCAAACTTTGCTGAAATCATAAGGTCTATCACCAACATGTTGAAGAAAGATGTTGTTATTAAGTGGTCACTGGAGGAAAAATCAACATTCCAAAGGATAAAAAAATCTTTGTTTGAAGCCCCTATATTGGTCAAACTTGACTATGCCAAAGAGTTCTTTATCTTCTCTTGCACATCCGAGGAAACCATCATTGTTGTGCTACTACAAAAAATTAAGAAGGGCGTGAACAAACCATAGCCTTTTTCAGCAAATCCCTCCAAGATGTTGAGCTTAAATATGACATATTAGAAAAAAGGGCTTATGCATTGGTAAAAGCATTAAAGGAATTTAGAGTGCATGTGCTACAGTCTAGCATAACAGTCTACGTTCCTAGAAATAGTGTATAAGATATTCTGGTTCAGCCAGACAGTGAAGGGAAGAGAAGGAAATGTATTGTCAAATTTATGGAGTATGACCTGCACATAAATCCCACCAAGCTGATTAAGGGGTAGGGACTTTCCAAGTTGTTATCAAAATAAAACTGTAAGGTGATGGAGTTGCATTGTACCTTCACCCAATCAGATGCACCCATGACACAGTATGGACGAGACATCATGCAGGTGTCTGAAAATTACTCCTCTTCACCTTGGTACAAATATGTTATTTACTTTTTGCAGCACCTAGAATGTCCACTAGATTTGAAAAAGACAAGGGCCACATCTCTCAAATGAAAAGCTATAAAATTCTCCATTTTAAATCATAACTTGTATTGGAGAGATTCTGTTGGAATCCTATTAAAGTATCTTGATGAAAATGAATCTAAACAAGTCATAACAGATATGCACAGGGGATTTTGTGGAGGACACCAACAATGGAAAGCTACAACCCTCAAGATCCTAAGGGCCCCTTTTAACAATGGGGATTAGACTTCATAGATGAGATAAATCCACCCTCCATTGGGAAACACAAGTGGATCCTCACTGCCACTAACTAATTTACCAAATGGATCGAGGTTGTGCCCACCAGGAATGCTACTAACAAGGTGATTATGGAATTTTTGGAAACCAATATCTTTGCCAGGTTTGATTGCCCTAGAAATATTATAAAAAAAAATGCCCAGGAATTCAAGTCCAAAGCCATGATTTACTTATGTGGTAGCCATAAAATTTCCTTAACACATTCCACACCCTATTACCCTCAGGGGAATGGGATGACCGAGTCATCAAACAAGACTCCCATCAAAATCATCAAGAAATTGTTGAATGAAAACAAGAAATCCTGGGACTCTAAACTTAAGTATGCCTTGTGGGATGATAGGATCAACACCAAGATATATTTGGGAACCTCACTTTTTCATCTAGTCTATGGGACAAATGTTGTCTTCCCTACTCAACTCGACCTACTAGTTCTAAAATTCCTACAGGAATAAATCGAGGAGCCAAATGACATCCAGAGGAGAATCTTACAGATTATAGAGGTTCAAAAAAAGAGAGAAGAACTGAATCAAATAACTGAGGCATACTAGAGAAATATCAAATCAGATTTTGATAAGAAAACCAAGAAGGAGTTCTTTCAAGAAGGCGAGATGGTCTTGAGGTGGGATGCCGGAAGGGATGAGAATTCTAAGCATGGTAAGATCGATAACCTTTGGTTTGGTCCTTTTAAGGCGTTTGAGGTTCTGGGAAATAATACATTTGTTTTGCACAATCTAGATGATACTAAGATTTTAGGAGGCCCAATAAACGGGTGCTTCCTGAAACACTGTTTTGCTTGAAAGACTAAGAGAAGGTCCCTCTTGTACCATAGATCCTTTCATTTTTTGTTTTCATTTCATTAGTTAGTTTGTGTGTAAATAAAGACTCCATAGCCAAACAAAGGCATTGGGGTTAGCTTTAGTTTTAAATTTCAGAGATGCATGGGTGAGAGACAGTGGCAGAGGTACATGGCTGGCAGACGAGAACAAAGGTAAGAAAAGGAAGGAAGGATCAAGTTATTGAGTTTAAAGGGAATGATATGTTGTTCTCAACACCCCACAGGGGGGTGATATCCCCAGTTGGAGCCAATGTTGAGACCTAATTCTGCACCCTTGCCCCTCCTCTCTCATTTCCCTGGACCTTCATTAAAAATCATTCATTTTTTTTTGGTTAAAGTTGGTCCCTCATTACTGAATAACTCATTTTTATCATTACCTCTCTTAATTGATTTGTTTTTGCACCATCTTGTGGTTTTCTTGAGGGATAATTACATTTAATTGATTTGGTTTGAAATAATTTTCATCAAGGTCGTCATAGGTTGAGCTCATGGAAGGTATAATAGAGTTTTATATGAAGAACAAGGTTGATTGCAAGGATGAGGCTATTATTACAAACGAGGATTGACGCGCTAATTTTGAAATCAAATTATAATTTAATGTGTTATTTTGAATTTTTCAATCATTTGAAATCCTCCTGCATACGTGTGAAATCATAGACCAACGCTTCCACACCAGATTACACTCATTTTCATCATAGCACAGTATCAGTTATGAGTGTGATAATTGTACCAGGTCATCATGGCCATTACATCCCAAACGGAGGATTAACTGCACACGAGAATCGATTTCGATGTGAATGAATCCACGTTCATTGCATTATCACCATCAGAGCTACTCTGGCTAGCATGGTTCCTCCTTGAGAAATATGGAAATTGAAAAGAATTGAGCCATAGGGACTAGAATTGTTCGAAGCCATACCCGAAGTTAAAGACATTTTCGTAAAAGTTGAGTGGTATGATTTCCTATGTGCATTTCAAGGATACAACACAAGCTTGGCCATGCTCTTCGTGTAGAAATTCGATGGATTCCGAACCATGCTTGGAGATACCTGGATTCATTTCACAGAACATTTCATTGGAGAATCTTGCACCCTCGTTGTCTGTGGGGAACAATGGTTCAAGAAAGGAAAGCTGCCTCTCAATCTTTGCAACACGTTCCTAGTTCTCGAGAACCAAGACTCCTAATGGAGCCAAGGAATCCATGTGGTGTGGATAAAAGAAGAATGGAAAGGGGTCATTACAATAGTTCATAGATATATCACATGTTAGGGTTGATTCATCATTATTCACTGCGATCACCTTTGTTTCCTTGTGCACCTAAGTGGAGACAAAGAGATTAATTTACCATACTACCTACTTAAGAGTCTAACCAAAAAGACCAAGAGGGTTCAAAGTCACTCTGAATCTTCCCACATAAGTTTTTACCATCATGGTTTGATTAAATTATTGGTAACTTTCACTTTGGAGGAAATGGAAATTCCCTGGGACTATTTCTTGAAGTCCGTGGGATTAAAAGAACAAGAGTAGTTCCATGATTCACAAAATGAAGGTGATGAAGGTGAGGATGTTAGGGTTTCTTTAGAGCCTAGGATCTCAATGAATCCTGTCCAAACCACAGTGAGTAAACAGAAGGGCCCTAAAACGAGAAATACACCCCCCAAAACAAAAAGGCGAGAAAACCCCATAGAGGATTTCCCCTGCATGCAATTGAGGTCATCTACAAGAAAGGGGAAAGAAAACAAGAGTGGAAAAGATACCAATGTGCACCCACCTACTCTAGATATGCCGCAAAGATCTTTTTCATCCAACCACTCAGAGGAAGACCAAAAAATCCCCATCGAGTAGCAACCTAATACTCCCGTGACTTGAATGAGAGGGAAAATCAGACCTGGTTTGCGCAACAAGGAAGTAATATAAGAGAATCTTGTTCTTGTAGAATACCCACCTAAGACATCTCCTACATCCAGATAGGACATGAAAAGGAAGGGTGAGAAAAACTATGAATTTCCAAGAAAACCTAACGGAAAGACTAGAATTACAAATCAGTTGAGGCTAAACTCCAAAGCTTTGTTAAAACCATCAATAAAGGACCCCCAACCAATTCTGATCGAGAATGATGACAATCCTAAATTTTCCAACATGGAGGAAAGGACAGTAAATGTTCTAAAGGGTATGACAGTGAAAAGAGAAAAATCAAAGTCTAGTGAGAAGGAGTCTACAAAAACAGCATTTGTGACAGTGAAAAAGGAGTATCCTTCAGACTCCAGCCAAAAGGGAATACAAGACTATGGATTTTATCCCGAGAAAGACTCTATTGGCACCTCACCACATGCAGGGGAGCCTTGCCATAGTTTGCAAGACATAAAACCAGAATTTAAAGCTGACACTGTGGGATTTCAGGGGTCCACTAAAGGAACAAAGGGAAAAGAAGATGAAGTTTTACATAGTTATAGTATGAGAACTAGAAGCAAAGCATTATTTGATGACAACAAGTTTAGCACAGAGAAAGAAATGAAGGAGAAACAAATCAAAGTCAAAACAAAGAAGGTTGATGACAACCAACAGGTGCATAAACTGAAGTTGCAAGTCGAAACCTTACAACACCATAATCAGGAATTGGAGAAACTGTACTCCAGGCTGTAGAAGAAGTATCAATGACTCCAGAAGAAGCACCAGAAGACTTGTTGCTTTCTAAACAAGATAATTTGAAGGATTGCTTGAATAATCTTCCAACACACCCAATTATCTCCCAATGGCCTTTGACAACTCACATGGACACCAGTGCTCGATACAGAGTTCAATTCAGTCACTTCAAGTTAGTTTTTTTCAGAGTTCAGTTTACTCCAGCATATGCATCAATCTAGTTTTATTGCTAGTAGCAGTTTTTAGTTGTTTAATTTCAAGACTCTTTTAGATTAAGACATAATAAGTGGTCTTTTATGTGTGATATGAACCACTCCTTTTTTATTAATTCAAGATCGAATTATACATTACTATACTCCAACAGTGTTTTAGTTAAGTTAATAAGTTGTTTTACAACTAATGGTGTAGAGTTAACCCTCAATTCAATATAGATGAGAGCCTTTACAATTTGATAAATATGCAATTTTTGTATGTTTTGAGGGTTCGATTTTTGGGAAAAGAATATCAATACATCAAACTGGTTGAACCAGTTCTATGCATAGATTAAATCTCTCTACCTCGTGAATATACTCTTGATGACAATGTGTTTGTGTCCAAATCTACATGTGTTTTTTTATCTTATCTTGAATGCAGCTTTTGATTTGTGAAAATTACATTTCATTTCCTTCAAATATTGTATAAATTATCTTTATTAATATGCAACCTGAAAAAAAAACTAATGCTTTGGTGAAGATTCATTTTATTGCAACCTGTGGGAGTAATTGTGTTTAGATACATGCTTAATGCCTTGAAATGATATTTTAAGACTTAAACTTATTACAATAGATTATTCATTGAGTGATTTGTTGTTTCCCTTTGTTTTTACCTCTATTATCTCACTTGTCTATCATTTGTGTGCCACCAGCCAACCATTCCAAACTTGAGGTGGCCTAGCTCTTCCCTTTAGCAGTCAGGTGCAAACTTTAGGACCAACACCACCCTTCATAAATACTAAAAAATGGGTCGAATTTTCCAAGGAAAAAGTGTTTTTTTCACCTAGAAATGATGGGTTTCCTCCTCCCATGTGACTTAGGGGTCATGAAAAATTGTTTTAATGGTTTCAAGGGGTGGAGACACCTCAAAAAGTGAATGTGGAACTTGCAAAGGTGCATATGACACTTGCGACAGTGCATTCGACACTTACCAAGTTGCATACGTCGCTTTGCGACACTTGCAACACTTAGGGTGCGAAATGAAAATGTGGCATTCTGGTGTGTAACAGATGGGACAAATTCAATGATGGGGAGCCCAATAGGATTCTATCCTTCAGGATATTAGAGAGGTCTTAAGACAATATAATCTTTGTATTCTGAATGGGGATTCTCGATAAAAATAAGGCCGACAAGGAAATCCCAATTAGAAGATATCGTTATGATAAAGGGTTGTACTACATGTGATGGTTTCATATATAGGTCAAGGTTCATGTCATGGATCAAGGTTCCAATAAAATAACTCAGATGTTGGTATAGCAAGGAAGATGGGAGAAACATGATGATGTCAGAGGAAGATCCCTGGGTAAACAAAGTTCAATTCTTAATGCTAGGTTTCATAAGGATTAATATTTGATCTGGAAATAAGTCTGGCCAGGAGGTATAGTATCATGGGATATCCACAATAATCCTTGATTTTTCCATCCTTTTTACTAACTGGAAACCCTTCTCTTTGAGTTCTTCTCACACTCTATGATCTATTGTATATAATATTTTGTTGAGGCATGTTCATGTTGAAGATTTAAAATAGCAGAAGTATCATTTTAAAGAAAGTGACTTCATTAAAAGCAACCTAGTTCCTTCAACCACAACAGAAATAAAATTTGCTACAAAAGGACGAAGATAAATATCATTACATTATAGACTTATATTACTTTTCTTTTCTATTTTATTCTTCGAATGAAAAAGAGTTGAGGATAAAGGATTATTCAAAAATGAAGAAATGATAAGAAGGGATACTCCTTGATCTTGACCTTCTTTGACTTACTTTCCACTATTATGAGGATAAATATGTATTTATTTCTTAATTTAAAACAATGTCTCGAACTATTATAATATATTAAAATTATTCTAATTCAAGCCATGGGTTTTACACTGAAGAATCTAATGAATGTGGAAGAGTTCAATCCTGACTATGAAGACATCAGATACAATGTGTAGGCAAGATAAAGAAGAGATGTAAATATGTTCTTCATCTGAGTCAACCACTTACTTCTCGATAATGGAGTGAGATGATATTTCAAATGGGTTCACAAGGAGAAATTAGATCCTTAAAAGACAATTCTATTCAAATAATATGAAATAGGACATTTCGTTGAGCTTCCTCCAAGACATTGAGCCATTGAGCAAACATTGATTATATGTTTTTCTACTCCTTTTATTNCANGTATTCAAATAATATGAAATAGGACATTTCGTTGAGCTTCCTCCAAGACATTGAGCCATTGAGCAAACATTGATTATATGTTTTTCTACTCCTTTTATCGCCAAAACAAGTTTTTGGCTCCACACTTTTTTTGTATCATTGTGTGTCTTTCTCCTCTCTTGTTCTTTTCTTTTTCTTCTTTTTTCTCTTCTTCCCTTCTCCTATTCTTGTTCTTTTATTTTTGTTTATTTTTCTTTACCCCTTGTTAAAAATTTCCTTACCTATGCGGAAGTGGAAGAAAATTTATTTATCATTGTACAAATGTCATGCACTCCACATCCAACAAAAGTATTATTATGTGGAGGAATAACACACCCACAAAGCTTACCTTTTGTATTAATCCTCATGCATTCCACATTTAGCATTGATTATCCCCCACATCCTGTATTCCACACTCCACCGATTTTGGGGCCTAGTCTATTTTCCAAACACACATGCAAAGGAATAACACACCCATATATTCTCCCACACCTGCATGTCATCTCGTATCACACATCTCATATTCTGTACTCCATGATTTTTGGGACTTATTTTATTTTCCAAACATCCTTTTTATCCCCATATGGAGGAACAACATCCCTGCGTATTCTACCCCACCTGCATGTCATCCTGTGTCTCGCATTATGCATTTCAAACTCCACAAGTTTTGGGACTTAGTATTTTTTCCAACACCCTGCATTGCAGAACCCTAAGATTTCCACCATATAATTCAACATCACCACCACCATGTCACCTGACTAGTGGCCTCCACATCACCAGGTACGAAAAAATTCCCAATTTTCAAAAAATTCCTAAATTTTCAAAAATGCTAAAGTTTGAAATTTTCTTCATGATCACCATAAAACTATGTAAATTAATTTCCCATGCCCAATTGCCTCCATTGGTTGACCCTGCAACCACTTCTAAAATGGCTAATAAAATATCCCCTCTCACAAGTCACCACTGATCATAAAGAATGGCTAATAAAATATCCCCTCTCACAAGTCACCACTGATCATAAAGTCTCGGGGTTATAACCAATGAAGTGATAATATATCAAGGTGTACCTGCCCAGAACAAAGAAACGAGAGACTATATATATTGCAAGTACAACTTGTTGGTTAACACTTCATAAAACCACATACTTTCTCAAATAAAACAATTGGTTGATAATGATGAAGTAAATAGAAAATTATAACAACAATATTTATGATGAAATACTTCACAATAAGTGCCTTGAAACAACTTAAAAATGACTAAGAGTAATCAACCATTAACATTGTTAGAAAAAAACAGGACCACGGAGCAATAAAATAAAACAAATGCGGAAATAAAACACAGAA
>CBVK0103422306.1:0-40311 GCA_900067695.1 Picea abies | reverse complement strand
GCTCTTCCGATCTCACCCTCCAAGCTCCAGAGGTTCTCACAACACTAAACTCCCAATCACCCGGAGTGCCGAATCGACGAACTCACGAAGGACAGTGGATCAACAGTACATGGATTCCCAACAACCGATGGCTGAGATCTACTTCGCTACTTCAAGCTTCAGAGGTTCTCGCCACTCCCAAAACCTAATGCTCGTGAAGTGTCAAACTCTGGATCCAATTGGACGGCTACCCTCTCTCCATTGATCGACGGTCCTAGTCTACTCTGTGCTTCAAGCTTCAGAGTATTTCAAAGCACTATACCTTCAATCCCCTAGAGTGCCTACTCACGAGACTGCAGGATCTCTTGCCACGTGTCCACTGGAAATCAATGGCCCAAATTTACTCCTCTCTTCGGATCTTCGGGAGTCCTTGACTCCAAACAACCTAATTCCTCTAGAGTGTTGGTTCTCCGGTCATCAACATCCGGTGCCACGCGTCCTATCAGACGGATGGTCGAGATGAGCTCCGGCCTTCAGGAGCATTCACCTCATTGCACTCTAATTCCTCTGAACCCCGAACTTACGAAGTGACATATCTGCACTCCACGTGTCCTCCTATGGATCTACCTCTAAGATGAGTTTCGGCCTTCAGGACTACAAGAAACTTCCACCCAAGTATTTCACTTCACAAACTCTTTTGGAGTACTAGACCTCCAGATCCCTGGATCAACTGCCACGTGTTCCCCTCAAATGGACAACCGATATTAACTTTGTCCTTCGCGACTTCGAGAGCTCTCGACTCCAAGACACTTCCACCTCTATTCCTCCGGAGAGCCGGACTTCCAGACTCTACCTTATCTGTCGACATGTGTATTCTGCGTCAACGACTATAATGTGCTCCGAATTTCGGAGCTTCGAGAACTTCCACACTTTCACAACTCTCACCCAAGTTCCTCTAGAGATTCAAGTCTCTGAACTTCACGATCTAACACCGCGTGTCCTTACCTACTGACGGCTAGGATCGACTACGGTACTTCTGAGCTTCAAGACTTCCTCTCCTCTGTGCAATAATCATCCAGGTCTTCCGGACTGCTGATATCCTGAACCATCCTAATGCACTGACGCTTCGCTTCGCAAATGAACAACCACAATTTAATTTGTGCTTCAGGACTTCGGGAGTTCTAACTCATCTACACATAAAAACAACCGGACTTATCAAGTCCGAAGGACCTATAGGGTTAAACCTCGTGCAACTTACCTCGATCAAATTGGTCGATGTAGCTTGCGCCTAGATCCGACATATGAGATTTTTCCTTCTCCCCTGCACGCTCCTCCTTCTGCTAGACTGGATTTTGGCAGTCTAGATATTCTCCCGCAGTCGATCCAACAGCTCTTATAGCTCCTCTCTGCGGCTGCTGCGCTTTCCTTCTGAATGAAGGATTTTCTCAATATTTTCAAAGGCTTTACGTTTGAAATCTTCATCTGCAAGCCTGAATGCTTCATATCTATCTGTGTTGCTTCTCCTGAGCTTGAAATTGAAAATAAACTCGCTTGTGCACGCCTTGGGTTCCTTCTGCAGTCTGACGCTTGAATTGTTTTTATTTCTACACTCCTTTCAGGGCTCTGTGCGCGACGACACTATTTCCTCTAAGCTTGAATTCACTCAAACTTCTAAGAGTCTCGACCCTTTTATCCTTCAACAGGTTCTCCAAAAAACTATTGACTGCATGTGCTCTTTTTCTCCAAATCTTTTTTGACTTCTCAAGATTTCAAAGGGGACTTAGTCTTTTGCTCCTTCAATACATCTTTCTTCCCTCCTAGTTGCTCGTCGCTCTTCCTCTTGAGCTCAGACTTAAGTATTTTTAGAAAAACCTTTATGTGCGCTCCTTGCACTCGTCTTCCTTGAGAATTTTCCAACAATTGGATAAGGGTTGTCCTTGTGCAAAACTTGCGTGGGTCTTCCTTAAGATTTTATACTCCACTGAGTATATGTGCACTGCTTGCACTTGCTTGGAGAAACTTCACACTATTTCTTCCAAACAAATGAGTCTAAAATAACTCTACCCTCACACTCCTTGCATGGCTCTGTGCACTCCTTGCACCTAGTTCCTCAGAGTGTTCAGTAACTCTCATGTGTCTTCTTCATAGTGTTCAACAACTCTAAACTGTGCACTGCTTGCACAAGTTTTTCCTTCTAAATTTGATAATAGTTCTGGTGTGCCCACCTGGCACACTCTTCTTTGAACTCGAGACTGATTTCAAAACGCACTCCTTGTGTTGGCTTCACAGAGTATTTCAATTACTCTGGTGTGCACTCCTTGCACAAGCCTAAGAGCCCATAACACTAAGAAAACTAACAGATATAGACAAATCTCTCGAATTAGTGCAAAGGGAGCACATATATGCACTAACATCATTCACACATATACACAAAAAACATCCAAAAAGTAAAAATTCATTCATTCACAAAATACACATAATGTAATGTCCCCATTGGCCTAGGAAACATAAGGGATGGTTCCACTAGCCTAAATTGGTTCCCGTAGGCTAAGCCGGACAGGTTACCTGGGGAACTCATCTTTTGCCTAGGAAATGATTTTATAAAGTGAAGAAGGGAAAAGGGGGGACATGGGTCTCAGTAAAAATAAAGTCACTTAAAAATTATAAAGTATGCAAGCATAAAGTGACTTTAAAAGAAATTAAAAGTAAAGTGAGCGGGAAATAACTCAACGAAGAAATAAAGGACGAGAAAAGAGGAGGCGCCCCTCATTCTTACACTCACTCATTTGGAAATCGAATTTTGGAGAGCTCTTGAAGAAGAGACTAAGGTTTTGGAAACCCTTGAGCCTTTACTTGTTTCGGTGTTGGAACCATACACCCTAATCAGATCTGAGGAAGGAGTCACTACAGATTTCTTCATTGCATTCACTGGATCACATTCTTCGTTTGGCATAAAACTTTCATTGTGTAGAGGTTGATTGAACAAGGAGGACGAGTCTATGGGGAAGTGCAACTTGGGGGAGAGTGTTTTGCTACCATAGACCCGAGAAAAGAGGGAGAGGTCGAGCTCTTTTTCATCCTCACGATCTGTGTATGGGAAGAAGTCGAGTTTACCTTTGAAGGGCACAGTTATGGGAGTGGGGGAACTCTTTACTTCTTGTGGAGGATATATCTCTTGGTTGGGCACATCTTCAAACAGTGAGGGGTACCCATTCGTCTGAATGCGATTGTTGGAGACTGAGATCTTCTATTGAACTTGGCGCATTACCTCTTCCTGGAAGTTGCTTCAACGTTGCCCTCTTCCACTGGTGTAGTCGACTAGGATTGGATATTGGCCAACACCCATCTTGAGCCCCATTGTTGTTCATTAACTAGTGTACTCTCTGTTGTCCATAGAATCTTACATATCAGGACTTATCATTGTTGCCACACCAGTGTTCTACATCAAATCAACTGCTACAGGAAAGTGCTACCTCAAAAAATATCAGTGCGTAAACCTATCACTGGTATGTTAGTAAATTTGGTCAATATAATGATCTTCAAGGTACTGTGGGAGCCTCCAGTGTCCACACAGAAGTCATAATTGTTGTAATAAAGGTCAGATCTGCCCTTGTAATTGTTGATTAATCTGATTATTGCTATCTATATAAATTGTGGAATTTGTTGTTATGTGTTTGGAGTTTATTATTGTGTTTGTTAGTCTACTTATTGAAGAAACAAGCCTTGGGTACTACATATTACATGTAAAATCACCTTACATTCCATACACAATGATGATTATCAACAAATTAATTCTATGCAAGTATTGGTGTGGGAAAAAAAATTGAAAGAAACCATTTCCAGCCTAACTGTTTGACAAAACTATACTCAGAAAGTTCCATAAGTTAACACAACAATAAGAGAATTTATCCATTGAAGATAAAAAGGGATATTACACATAACAACCTTATGAACAGGAACAGGTGCTCTTTGTATTAATCTGAATGGCTTTGTACAAAATGTTTACAAATGTTGGACTCCAACAGAGTCTTCAACACTTCTCCTCTCCTCTCTTCTCTACAACTCACTAACTCGTAGCCAACTCACTCCCTCTTGAATTTTTGAAAATAAATATATTTTACAAAGGTGGGGCTCTCGAGCCTTCCTCCACCTACTTGCATTAAATTACATTCAATAACATTCAATGGCCACCTATTCCGAATCAGAGCTAGATCCAACTACATGTTATCCATTAAAGGTGAATTCACACTTGGCCTGTTCAAGCACATGGGCTCGACTTTCCTTGAGCCTTACAACATTTAATTTCATTAAATTTTCAATTTTCAATTTTAAATTCAAGTTCAAAATGAGAGGGATGGTGCCTCTCTTCCCTTGGAACTTATTCCTCCAAGTGTGCGGATGTGCTTTCCGTTGACGCGTTACTGCAGTGGAGTGATTCTCCTGCATCATACTCTCGCACAGGAAAAAATCATGAGCTCCTGCTCATGGCACCCCTACTACTGCTATTGATATACTCTAGGATCCCATACTTCACTTTGGAGCTGTCCATATGCTCCTCTACCATGCTGCTACTGCTTCTGTTGTCCTGTTGCTACAACAAGCCCTTCCGTGTTCCACCTCTCTCAACTGTCAGTTATCTCCTGCGTTGATCTCAACATCAACCTCCTTATTTCTCCTATTACTCTGTCTATCTACTCCACTGGTTGTCTCTTCCTTTGTAGTATGCTCGACTGCAACTCCTCTTCCTCATACATATCAAAGGGCATATCGTCTTGATCCCCCACGCTAATTTTATCTCCTGTTGCATTTGCTTGCCACTCCATTGCAGGATAAAATTTTGCATCCTTACGACCGAGTTGTTACTCAGCGATCTCCTCTGACAGATTAACTTTTGTGAGTTCTTCTTCCGCTCTTCTGTCATCTTTTTCTCCTGGTACAAGTCCAGCGTTTTCTAGCTACTCCTCCTGCTAGTCTTTTTTTGTCATTTTATTGCTCAACCAATCCTCCAACATCCTTAGCTCCTTCTCCCATGGAGTGAGCATTGCATCTAAATGCTCCTCTTCCTCTTCTTTCCTTTCTTGGGTAGATGTCAATTTATGCTCAATCTCCTCCTTAGTGACAGTCTTACCTAACTGTCCCTCTTATGTTGCACCTGCAACACACAAATTGTTAAAAATAAAAATGTTTGGCCCCATGGCCTCTTTTTCGGTTGCCTGTTGCATCACCTCCTCATGTACAACACTCGCACTGGCCTTTTTTGGGCTACTTGGAAGGAATATGTTGATTCCCCCAACCATCAGAATACATTTTTGATCCTCCTCTATCATCACTCCTTGTTGAGCCAAACTCACCTCCGAGTTCATGATACTTTCAGACAATCTCGTCTCCTTCTTTCCCACCTGGCAATCAAATTTTTTTTTTTTCCCTCCTGACAGTCTGCGAGATCTTCCATCGATATCTTCTTATTCCCTCATGGCAATCTGACCTTTCATCTCTGCCCTCCTGGTAGTCTACGAGATCTTTAACTGATCTCTCTTCCTCATCACTCAGGGTTTCTCTAGGTTTGCAAGGGTCCTTATATGCCAACAGAGTCCTCCACGTGACTCTAGGCCAAAACCGCGGGCCAAACTCTTCTTTTAAATACAATTTTGGTGCTAGCCCCTTATCTTTGACCAAAATCTCATATGGCCACGGGATCTAACCAGGCGCCTAACGAAAACTTGCTAATTCGGAAGTTTCGGGCACTTCAGGCTCTGGGAGTCTCAACACTCCAAATTTCCAATCCCTCTGAACTTGCAAATTCGCAAATTGACGGACCTCCAAACAATGGAAGGGAATCAACGATCCTTAACCCACACCTAGATTAATGTTCAATGCTTTCTCTGGGCCTCTAGGATCTGAAGGTTCTCACAACACTAAACTCCCAATCCCCCAAAGCATTGGATCGATGATGTCATGAAGGATGATGGATCAACAGTCCATGGCTTCCCAACAACCGACGGTTGAGATCTACTTCGCTGCTCCAAGCTTCGGAGGTTCTTGCCACTCCCAACACCTTATGCCCGTGAAGTGTCGAACTATGAATCCAATCAGACGACTACCCTCTCTCCATAGATCGACGGTCCCTGTCTACTCCGTGCTTCGGGCTTCAGAGTATTTCAGATCACTATACCTTCAATCCCCAGGAGTGCCTACTCACTGGACTGCATGATCTCCTGCCACGTGTCCACTGGAAATCAATGGCCCAAATTTACTTCGCTCTTCAGAGCTTCAGGAGTCTTTTACTCCAAACAACCTAATTCCTTCGAAGTGTTGGTTCTCTGGACCTCCAGATCTGGCACCACACATCTTGTCTGATGGATGGTCGAGATGAGCTTTGATCTTCGAGAGCATTCACCTCACTAAACTCTACTTCCTCCGAACCGTGAACTTACGAAGTGACAGATCTGTGCTCCACGTGTCCTCCTCCAGATATACAACTAGGATGAGTTCCTGCCTTCGGGACTCTGGGAAAATTCCACCCAAGCATTTCACTTCACAAACTCCTCTAAAGTATTGGACCTCTAGATCCCTGGATCAACCGCCACGTTTTCCTCTCAAATGGATGGTCGATATTAACTCTGGCCTTCAGAACTTCGGGAGCTCTCGACTCCAAGGCACTTCCACCTCTCTTCCTCTGGAGAGTTGGACTTCTGGACTCTGCCTTATCTGTCGACATGTGTATTCTGCATCAATGACTATGATGTGCTCCAGCCTTCGTAGCTTCGAAAACTTCCAGACTTTAAAAACTCTCTCCCAAGTTTCTCCGGAGCTTCAAGTCTTCGTACTTCATGATCTAACACCAAGTGTCCTTACCTGTCGATGGCTAGGATCGGCTCTGGTACTTTGAAGCTTCATGACTTCCTCTCCTCTGCACAACAATGGTCCAACTCTTCCAGACTATTGATATCCTGAACCACCCTAATCCACTGACACTTCGCTTCACAAATGAACGGCCCTAATTTAATTCGGGATTTGGGACTTCGGGAGTTATAACTCCTCTACACATAAAAACTATCTGACTTACAAAGTCTGAAGGACCTACAAGGTTAAACCTTGTGAAACTTACCTCAATCCAATCGGTTGTTGTAGATTGTACCTAGATCCGATGGACGAGATTTATCCTTCTCCCCTGCGTGCTCCTTCTTCTACTAGACTGGATTTTGGCGGTCCAGATATTCTCCCACAACCAATCCAATGGCTCTTGTAGCTCCTCTCTGTGGCTGCTGCGCTTTCCTTGTGTATGAAGAATTTTCTCAATAATTTCCAAGGCTTTACCTTTGAAATCTTCCTCTGCAAGCCCGAATGCTTGATCTCTATATGTGTTACTTCTCCTAATCTTGAAATTGAAAATAAACTCGCTTGTGCTCCTTTTGCAGTTTGAGGCTTGGACTGTTTGGCCTTATGCACTCCTTGCAAGCCTCTGGGCGCGACGAAACTATTTCTTCTAAGATTGAATTTGCTCAAACTTCTAAGAGTCTCGACGCTTTTCTCCTTCAGTAGGTTCTTCAACAACCTCCTGATTTCTTGTGCTCTTTTCCTCCAAAGCTTTCCATACTTCTCAAGATTTCAAAGGGGACTCAGTCCTTTGCTCCTTCAATACAACTTTCTGCCCTCTTGTCTGCTCATCGCTCTTCCTCTTGAGCTCCGACTTAAGGATTTTTAGAAAAATATTTGTGTGCGCTCCTTGCACTCGTCTTCCTTGAAACTTTTCCAACACTTGGTTAAGGGTTGGCCCTGTGCACACCTTGCACTGGTCTTCCTCAATCTTTTATACTCCACTAAGTATTTGTGCACTCCTTGCACTTGTTCAGCGAAACTTCACACTATTTCTTCTGAACAAATGAGTCTAAAAAGACTCTACCCTCGTACTCCTTGCGTGGCTCTGTGCACTCCTTGCAGTTGGTTCATCAGAGTGTTTAGTAACTCTGGTGTGTTTTCCTTAGAGTGTTCAGCAACTCTAAACTGCACACTCCTTGTACAGGTTTTTCCTCCTAAATTTGAGAATAGTTCTAGTGTTCCCACCTGGCACACTCTTCTTTGAACTCGAGACAGAGTTCGAAACACACTCCTTGTGTTAGCTTCACAAAGCATTTCAATTACTCTAGTGTGCACTCCTTACACAATCCTAAGAGCCCAAAATACTCAGAAAACTAATAGATATAGAGAAATATCTCCAATTCCTGCAAGGGGAACACATATATGCACTAACAACATTCACACATATACACAGAAAACATCCAGAAAGTAAACATCCATTCATTCACATAATGCACATAACAACCTTATGAACAGGAAAAACTGCTCTTTGTATTAATCTGAATGGTTATGTACAAAACATTTACAAAGGTAGGACTGCAACAAAGTCTTCAAAACTTCTCCTCTCCTCTCTACTCTACAACTCACTAACTCGTAGCTAACTGACTCCCTCTTGAATTTTTGAAAACAAAGATCTTTTACAAAGGAGGGGCTCTGGAGCCTTCCTCCACCTACTCACATTGAAATACATTCAATAACATTCAATGGCCATATAGTCCGAATCAGAGCTAGATCCAACTACCTGTCAGCCATTAAATGCAACTTCACACTTGGCATGTTCAAGCACATGGGCTTGGCTTTCCTTGAGCTTTACAACATTTAATTTCATCAATTTTTTCATTTAAAATTTTTAATTTAGGTTCAAAATGAGAGGGTTGGTGCCTCTCTTCCCTTGGAACCCGTTCCTCCAAGTGCACAGATGCGTTGTCCTTTGACGTCTTGTTGAGGCTGAGTGTTGCTCCTGCATCATACTCCTTCACTAGGAAAGAGTAGCACACCACTTGACCAAGATGAATCCAAGAGATAGACCATAAACCCTCCTTGACGTCACACCTAGCTACAATAGCTTCTCCTCCAAGACTTGCACACTTTTCCTCTTGTTGCAGAGCTATTGATTGAGTGTACAAGTGAGGCACTAGCCTCCTTTATGAACAATAGTCTGGCCTTCCTTCATTAGGTCTGGGCCGACCTATCACTTTACCTTCTTAATTTACATTTAATTGTCAAGGCACAATTGTGCCGACTTTTACAAAGGCACAATAGGGTCGTCTTTATAAATATAATATAATAACATTTTTTAGGGTTTGTCTTGGTCAAATACAATAAGGATATCTTCTAAAGCTAATCAATCTTCAACAATGTCGTCTTATTTTACATCACAATATTTTGGTTGATGATCTTGAAACATATTGTAAATATTTACTTTCTACAAAATATCTGGTCCATTCTCAAGTATTCTTCGCATGTGAATATTTATTTCAAGAATAAGCCTAGTCCTTTCTCAAGCATTTTATTGTGTTCTTGTGTGTTATTTGAGATAGAGGAGTTCCACCTCTTTAAAAACGTAGCAGGATTTATCCTCATGTGGTTAACTCAAAGATCGTAAAACAATATTTTATATCAACAACTCTGCAAACCACACTATTTAGCAGCAGAAAATTATTACACGTGCAAATCAAGAATGCAATATTTACAAGATGATCTAGCATGCACATATCAACAAAAATTCAATGGAGTTTGAGTTTGAGAGAAGGTTGCATTATTATGTATATCTGGCATACTATATAGGGTACAAGGTTAAAGGCTCTCAGCGCATTCACCCACAAATATTTAACATGGATTCCACCTTCACGAGATCATAATTGAGCCATTACAATTCGATATCAATGGAGATTCACATAATGGCATGGATTTTTAAATCATGCCATCTATAACATGATTTTGAAAAATGAAAATCAATGAAGAAACAAGAATGGAGAGAACTAGCCAATATTTCACCCATTATTAGGTGCAAATGAGCAAAGAATGTAGAAAATTGATTAGATTTTTACTGACTCGCAATTGATCGAGTGAAAGTAGGCATTATTTGATCTGTAAATTGTTGTGATATTCTATTGGTAGTGTCTCACAACTAAACTGTAAATGTTAATGTAGGTACAATGAGGTTATACTTTATTGCACATTGATTATTAGTGAACAAATTATAATATTAGATGGATACTACATTCTTTATGAAAAATAATCAAGAAAATGAAGAGAAAAGATACAATAGTAAAACAGTACACCATTAAGGAATTGAACACGATATGCACCCTCTAGAAACTCAATTTGGGAAAACTCCAACTAGAAACAAGGATTGTAACTTACTATTTTATTCCTAGATTTGCATTGCAAATTACAAAGAAAGATAGTCACTCATCATAGAGTAGATGGACATTGTGGCTTGAATATGCTACCATAGGGTTCTCTCCTTCCTCTGCTCTATTTTAATATCCTACACCTTTGCTCTATTAAGCTTGAAATAATGAATCATTACAATATGAATGAAACCCCTCTATTTCCTTGTAAATTAGGTTTTAACATGTCCTAATTATCATTGTGTTGTGAATTTTGAATTCCCTAGCTATTGATTAGCATTAGGGACTTGGATCCTCTAAAAATCTTATTGAAAACACACACGTGATGGCTCCACTTGTGTGAGTAATGAGCACTAACATGACATCCACTAAGTTCTACAGTGGTCAAAGTGGTAGGTCAACTTCCAAAGACCATAAATTTATCATAGATATTATGTTTTCAATTTATGATACATTTTTGTGTACCTATTGATGCTTGCTATCCACTAGTGCCTTTTCTACACTGATGCAATGATTTTTCAACCCCCAAAAGTGCATTTTGGGCCCCAAATGTTAGTTTGTTTTTTCTTTGACTAGCTTTGCATGTGTGAGTATTGAGAAGTGACATGACATCCACTTAGTCCTATGATGGTCGAGGCGGTAGGTCAAATTCCAAAGACCATGCATTCTCATGCAGACTCCATTTTCAATTTATGATAATTTGTTTCCTATATATTTATGCTTATTATCCACTAACGATATTTGCTACACCAACGCAATGAATCTTTTACCCCAAAAAATGCATTTTGGGCCCCAAATGATCAATTTTATTTTATTTTTTATTTTTTATTTCGGGGGGGGGGGCATGCTTAGTGGATTTCATGATTAGTCTTGAAAATGAACCCTATAAGTCCAAAACTCTTATTTTTCACCATATAAAGTACCAAAAGGGATGACAAATTATATAGTGATTCATTTCATATCACTATTAATGGCCTCACTAGGGTTCAAGTCTCCTTAGTGGCAAGCTCATCCCTTGTATATTTCTTATACTTGTGATTGTGGATAGGGCTAGGTGCAAGTCCTTGATGAATTTGGCATAATAAATACGATGTAATGTACTTAAGAAGGAGAATGGGGTAACTAGGGAAGTATTCAAGGGGGATAATGAATGTAATGTGGTCATAATCATGGAATATGCCCATTAAGTAGTTAAAGGACATCAACAAAATAATAATGGGTAGTTGGCACAGGCCCCTAAGAATACTCGTGAAAAAAGTATTTATACACACAAGTATCTAAAAAAATACCCAAATTCAATTTTTTTTTGTCAAATTGGAGTCTGAGAAGTGAAGACAATGTTGATTTAAAATTAACTATTTTAGGGTTTTTTAGTGACAAGTGCATAGATTGCAAAGTAGATATATTTTGAAAGAGTCCCCAGGTTCTTGCCAGATCAGTGCTAGTCGATGTAGAACGACCGTGGCATTTCATAATTGTAGTCACAATAGAGATTCCGATCAATATTGAGGGAGCCATGTTTCTTTCAAATTTATTGCCTCAAAACCCTAGCGACGTAAAGGAGCTCCATGGAAAAGTAAGTTATTTCTCCAAAATCGTAGCTCTATTTTTGGGTTATAGTAAGCAAGATGACTTTTATAGGAAACGCTTATGGCCTTAGTGACGATATTTTTAATTACCTTTCTAATTTCTCAGAAATATGGTTAGAAATACTGTGCATTTGATTATGAATCTGGTGTTCGTATGACACTTGTGATCCATATTATTTTGAGAATGACATGAAGACAAAAATATAGTAGAGATATAAGAAGGAAATACCCAGAGATATTGCAAGAAACACAAAAATATAGTGAAACCCAACTTCTATTAATGAATAAGAGAGAAAAACATTGTAGAACACAAACTGGCAGAATGGGGTAGCTTATCTTTGAAAAGAAAGAGATGTTGGCTATGCTCCATTCGCAACAAGCTTTACATCACACTCCATTGCATGCTTAAAGGGCCTCCTTCACCTCAATTATATATCAAAGAGTGAGAGGAGAAAATTTCCCGTGATGCATGTGGGATAAATTGGTATAAGTTTATAAAATGTCATAGGCACGTAAAACACTAGGACTTCTCGGGCGATCACCCATCCCAGTACTACTCTAGCCTGAGCGTGCTTAACTATAAAGTTCTAATGGGATCCGCTACATTAATGCTATGTTGTAGGCATGTACATAAGACCACTAGGAAATCATTGCATGTTGTCTGTAAGTAACAAATGAAGATGACATTACATTCCATTCCCCATCAAAATCATAGGCCTGAAATGTTGATTCAATGGAAAAGGTGGATGGCCACCGAGATTCACCTCGATCATTCCTCCCCCCTTTGGAAGCAATGGTCCCCATTGCGTCAAGTTCCCTTGGGATATGGGGAAACTTATGTTGAATCTAAACCTTGGTGAGTCACTTGCCTTGTTGAAGTAGATACTCTGCTTGTACTCCATTCAACATATATGGCCACAGGATCTTCCTTGGTCTGAGTGTGGGATGACTCTATTGGTGAAGATGTAGCAAGAAGAGTTATATCAATGGGGGCTAGTGGTCAAAACCCCAAGCACACCTGAAAAGGGCAGTGACCAATAGAGTTATGTTGAACATATGGAAGACTCTCATTGTCTTTGTGCTCCTCTACAATATTGTCAACATGCTTCTATTGGATAGAAACATATTGGGTTGAGGCTGTAGTGGTCGCAGTGACCTTCTATTCACTGTCTAACTAGATTATGAAAAGGGAAAACTTTTCGGTATGAGAGATTACTTTGCGACATTTTTTTTTCCAAGATCAATGAAGTGGTAATAGTCGGAGCTACCTTTGGTACCCTGTAGAGATGACCTCCTAGAGTAACAATGACATTGCGGAGCCGAGACTCATAAATATCAGGACGTTTCCACATATATGGTTTTCCTAAAAGAACATTGCAAACTTCAAGTGGGGCAACATCACACACTACCTCATCCTTGAAGCGCTTGATGCCATAAGACATGTGACGATGTTGGCTAACACGGATATCTCTTCCCTGACTCAACCATCCGATGGTGTATGGTTAGGGGTGTGCCATTGTTGGAAGCTTCAATCTCTTAACAACCTTGGCTGATATCAAGTTCTTTTGAATCTCGCTGTTAACAATGAAATGCAATGAGGTCCCCTTTACCCACATCTACGAGTGGAAGAGGCACTCCCCCTCCTCAAGCTCATTTGGTTCTTCTGGTTGTATTGTTGTAGTCGCGATGGTAGTAGTAGGTTCTGCATCGATGATTCCTTCATTTTTCTTTGAATCAAAGTCTGAGTCAGGTTCTGATTCTTTTTCTTTGAGCTCGACCACCAATGACTGTTTCGAGCGACATTCATCGGTGTTGTGCCAGGGGATTTTGTGGAACTCACACCACTTTATGGTGTATTTCTTAAACTTCTCATTACCCTTCTTTGCCTACATCTTTGATTGGCTCTCTTGAGGTTGGCCTTCCTTTTTGATATGTCCTTCATTTTGTGAGTTAGGGTTATCTTTTCCATGCTTCTGTTGTGGCATATTTTCAAACCCAAACTCCCGCTTACTCTGCTACTTGAATTTTTGTTCGATTTTAACTGCATATCTATAAGCAACTCCCAATGAGGAGATGTCCAGGAAATCCATGTATGTTTGGATGTACCTGTGTAGACCACTATGTTACTTCAAGACCAAGTGTCGCTCAGAGTCTTTGATACCCAGCTTTGAGCGCAAGGTATGAAAGATGTTGGTGTACTACGACACCATTTGGTCTATTTTTTTTATGCATAGTCGTCCATTTCTTATACTGGTCATCATAGTTTCTGACAGGATTCTCTTCTGAATTGTGTAGATTCACTCGCAGTGTACCTCTCCCATTAACCTTCCCACCAAGAAAGACATGGGGAAGGGATTTCAGGAGCACGAAGGTGATCTTTTCACTATTGATTTTTTTTTGGAAAGAGTAATAACATTCTAGCATATTTAACCATTTTTCGAGAGCATCTGCATCTATCTAGCCTTCAAATAAGGGGATATCAAAATTGACTTGTACCTTGAAGGGTGTCGCACCTCTGAAATGGTTTATTTTCAAAGATGCCTTTGCCACCGCCATCGATAGTCTTTGAAGTATCTAAGCGAAGTTGTCCATAATCTCATTCCTCTACCGCATGAGAACTTCCTCAAGCAACATTTTGAAAGGATCTCCTACTCTGTCATCTCCCTTTTTTTCCACCATGGGAGGCTTATTGGGCTGGCAAGAGAGGTTTTCCTCAAGCGAAACTAGCTTGATACCCAACTCTCTATACCTTGACCTTGTCGGGAACCTACTCTGAGAAACGACAAGTAGTAGACTGCTCTGATACCACTGATCTAGATTATTTTGAGAATGACATGAACACAAAAATATAATAGAGATATAACAAGGAAATACACAAAGAAACTGCAAGAAACACTGAAATACAGTGAAACCCGACTTCTATTAATGAATAAGAGAGAAAAACATTGTAGAAAACAAATTGGCATAATGGGGTAGCTTATCTTTGAAAAGAAAGAGATGTTGGCTACACTTCATTCTCAACAAGCTTTACATCACACTCCATTGCATGCTTAAAGGGCCTCCTTCACCTCAATTATATATGAGAGAGTGAGAGGAGAACGATTCCCATGAAGCATGTGGTATAAAATGGTATAAGTTTATAAAATGTCGTAGGCATTTAAAGCACTAGGACTTCCTGGGTGGTCACCCATCCCAATACTACTCTAGCCAGAGCACGCTTAATTGTAGAGTTCTAATGAGATCCGCTACATTAATGTTATGTTGCAGGCATGTACATAAGACCACTAGGAAATCATTACATGATGTCTGTAAGTAAGAAATGAAGATGGAAATACATTCCATTCCCCATCAAAAGGGTGAATATCATGGTTCATCGATACCATAGGCTTGAAATGTTGATTTAGTGGAAAAGGTGGATGGCCATCGAGATCCACCTGGATCAACTTGCGAGTTACCATGCACTATATATGTAGGCCGCAGTCTTTGATTCCACTGGTTTGTTATGTAGTTGTAGTATCAATGATTACTTTTGAAGACAGAGTATAGACAGTTCATAATTGACAAGGTTCTACATGCATGAACTAATCTGACTACAAGCAAAGTAACCCAATTCAACTAGGCAGGAGGCAATCTGTTGTCACCCCCAGTTGAATGTAATTGAAATTACAGGAAAGCAATTAATCTAACTAATTCAACTGAACATGAAGCAATCTTTTTTTATCTCCAGTTGAATGTAATTGAAATTGCAAGAAATTAAACTAACATAACTAATTCAAATGGACATGAAGCAATCTATTGTTTCCTCCAGTTGAATGGCTAACTAATTTTGCAGAAAGGAAATCTAACTAATTGCTAAAAAGGAAATCACGCTCCCTGAAAGGAAATTTGTTGACTATTTGCAGGAAAGAAAACCTTAATCTAATCCTTGCCAAGATTATCACTATTATCACTCAATCCAACAAACATAATTATTGTGTTAAGCACGTTTATTCAAAAACATAAAGGAATGCAAACCTAATCGAAAATTCAATTATCTCAACTCTAAATAAATAAAAAATAAATAAATGCAATCATACGTGAATAATCAACGACATAAATAAATTAATGATTAAATAAATCCAATCCCTCATGAATAATTAACTGGGTAAATAAATTAAATCGCATTGCAAAGGATTGGTTACATAAATAAATGAATGAATCTATTACTAATCTACAACATAAATTAATTACATTAATCACTCTAATATAAATAAATTAATCATACATACTATAATCTAAATTAAAATGAGAATTCGGGAAATATAATTTATTACATCATAAATTGGACTTGTGCTCTAAGAGTCTTCCCATAGAATGTAGAAGGAACTCTCTTTTATACATAAATTTGATTGAAACTAAAATAACAACTAATAAATGTAGATCCACAAGTTTCTCATGTGGTCTCCACAATTTCCTAATAAATACATAATTCCAAGATCATTGCTAACAACTTGTCTAGAAGAATTCCAATATTGTTGTTAATTCCTCTTGAATTTAGGGTGCCTTTGAAGTCAAATTCTAATTTGGAGATGTAGGTTATAACAACTTGGTCAAAACACATCCTAAATGGCTTTTAATAATGTTTGACTTCTTAAATCCATAATATATTCCATGGAAATCTTCAAATCTTAGTAGAAAATAAAATCTACACTCATATCTACCAACAAATTGTTTCCTTTGTCTTCAAACTATTAAAATCATAATTTGAGATAACTCACAAATAAATTGTAGCTACCCAAATTAAATAGGAAAATATGAAATTGTAGAAAAATGGATTTGTGCACATGGAAAATCCATTATCCATAATTAAACCATATAACTTGAGTTTGAATATATTTTCCATGGTTGGTGGTGGTTGAAGATTGACTTTTGAGAAGTCACATTATCATTCACGTAATATGCATGGAGTAACAACACCAGTGTCGTAGCAAAAGTTTGGTGTTGCAACAAAGACACATAAAGTTCCAGTGTTGCAGCAACTATGTGGGTGTTGCAGCAACAATGTTGCAACAACTGTGTTGGTGTTGCAGTAACTGCGTCAGTGTTACAACAATCATTGTGAGTGTTGAAACAATGGTGTCGCAACAACGTTGTTGGTGTTGCAACAAATAATAAAATGATGATTTCTCAAAAAGTATGCTCTGGGTTGTTGAGATATTTTGAGGATAGGTTTATGTTGACTTGATGATGCCTCATATTAAAAATCTCAAGTACCCACTTCATAGATTTTATGTTGTCGGAGTAACAACTGGTTTTGCAACAATCAACATACTAATCCATTTTTCAAAGACAAATGCAAAATACGTTATCTCTCTAGTATTTAACCATAATTCATATGAAATACTAAGGAAATGCAATGGAAAACGCTTTCACTATAAATCCCACACATAAAATTAAAACAGACTAATATAGGGTCACATGTAAGTGAAAAGGGACTAGGAATAGGGAACAAAGGATATAAAAAGATGACATGTATGCGACCCGTCATCTCCCGCAAACTAAGTATGTTGCATGGCCTCATGCAACCCAGTACCTGTGTATCAACCAAGTTGTATGGATGCTTCTCTTTTTCCAATGCATATCCTTCTCTATTGTTAAATTTTTTCCATTTTCTATAATTTATTGTGAACCATCCTTCAAACTTCAAAATTAACATCCTCAAGCAATTCTGGCGAATCTACAACAAACCTGATGGAGTTGCAACAAACTTGGAGGTGTTGCAACAAACCTATCTAGCCATTTTCTCTCAAACTACAAATTGATATTCTGTGAAATTTTGCAAGCATACTTGTCTTATTTTATTGTTTCTCCTCACCAAAAATTATGACCACTCGAGGCACAGATTTTGAGATATAAACAAATATTTTTCTGCACATAACATAAAAACTAGAGGAGCAACAATAGTGTTATAACATGAGTAGCAACAAATCATGATAGTTTAAATCCCATGACATGTAATGTTTTATTTCTTGTTATTGGTTCATGTGTAGTTGTGGCAGGGCTTCCTATTATTGGTTCTTGTGTAGCAACAATGGGGCTTCCTTATGTCATTAATGCTGAAAAAGTATTGCTACCAGACTTCCTTGTTGTTTACACACTAAAAATATGTTAAGTGTTGTTGTACATACCCAAAAAACTATGTCCTATTGTATGACAACATATTTTTATGTAGGAATGGCTTCTATAGCAACTTCTTCCGCTGTAAGTCCTTGTGGAGTAGCTTATTCCTGTTGATTTTTCTAATTTCTAGATCTGATAATTATTGCCTTATGATTTCAAACAGATTTTAATGCCATTGTTATCATAGAATAATTACACACTGAAAATTTCAACTGAAATAAAATTGCAGCGGAAATAACAGAATCATAGAGAGATAGTCATTCACAATAGACACAATACTTTTACCCTGGGAAACCCAACCTTGGGAAAAAACCCAACAAGCTTTCTTAAGAAGAATTTAAGCCATAAAGTACATCACCATTCAATAAAGAAACCACCACATAGAAAGTTGTGCCCTACTGAGGAAGATCCCTCAAGGATAACGCAACACTAGATCAAGATAACGCACCACAAAATAGTTGTTAAGATGCTCTAAGAAGATTTCACTGGAATTTTGCACTAGTTGAGGAGAGTTGTGAGATGTGTAATAATGAAATGATCTAGCCTTTATTTATAGTAATCTGAGTCACCTTTATTTACTCGTGGGGCTGACTTCTTCTTTTGTCCACAATAATTTGTTTAATGCTTTTTGGGGGTTTCTTTAATATTTTAATGGTCTTTGACTTGTCATCTTGGCTTTCTTCTTTTATTATAAATTTTTTACTTAAGCCATATTGATGATCCTTCTCCACACAACTGTGTCTAGTACCTCTGGTATTTCACCCATCCTCGTCAAATCACCATGACTAAGGACAAATACCACACCAGGGACATTCACCACAGGTACACCCCTATGAGTGAGTGTCAGCTCGATGTTATCTAACACATGGAAACCACCTCAAGCACCTCGAGTCCATATTACTCCTTGTCATGATCAAGGAAGGACTACACCTCAGCCCATTTACCACAAGTACACCCTTGTGATAAATGTATCATATATCCCTTGGTCTACAACCCAATCTAGGAGAAGGTCCTCTCAATGATTACCAGGGCCATTTACCACAGCTATACCCATGTGGGTGAATGTCTTCCCGATGCTACCACACACTGGAGGAATACTATCACCTCGAGTATTTTGTCCTTTGAAGACTACGCTTGGGTCATTCAACACAGGTACACCCCTGTGAGTGAATGTCTTCCTGGTGTCGCCTTTTGGAGAACCATCAACACCTCGAGTCTTTTGTCCTTCAAAGACTATGCCAGGGCCATTCTCCACTGGTCAAATTACCAAGAGCAATCCCAGGAGAATGTATGTCTGATGTTGCCTAGACATCAACAATTCCTCTCTGGGTAACAATGTTCCCTTCTCCCTCCAAACTAAATACTTTTCCATGGAAATGACAAGAAAACAATGTTGTGTTAAGTATGGAATGCACAACAATCCTTAATCCCCCAAACTAAAAACATTTTCTTGAAAAAAAAAAATTCTCCTCAGCTACAACAGTCTTGCATTAAATATGGAGTGCACCACAGTCCATCCCCCCCTCCAACTGAGGATGTTGCATGTCCCTATGCATCACTATATCCTTCGGTGAAAGGATGACATTGACATTAAATGTGCCTTGAAAGAAAGCCTACCAATGGGCTATAATATACTAAAATATATGTTTCTCAAATCCATCTTTAATGCGGTATGACTTCTGGTTAAGTTATGTGGACATGAAAATGCTCACGAATTAGGAAAAAGAGAGATGGCATTAACATGCTCTTCTTTTTCAGTAGTGTTATAGGTTGGTTCTTGTCAGTTGTTTATTTTTATATTGTTAGTTCTTGTGGAGTGGAAATAATGCCTTATTTTCTCTTACTACTAGTTCTTGCATGGCAGCAACAAGGTCTTCTATTACTCTTACTATTGGTTTTTGTGTGGCAGCAACAAGGCTTTATATTTTTTATTCTTATAGAGCAGTAATAGGGCAACTTGTAATCCTTCTCATGCATGGCTATTGGAGTGGAGTTGAACAAGAATAGTGAAGGAATGTTATGGGATGTAAAGGTGATGGTGTTCCCCCACCAAAAAAAAAAAAAACTGAAAACATTGTCCACCCTCGAGAAATGGCAAAAGATGAGGAAGTAGGACAGAGGCCTAAGTGATTTTCCAAATATAAATCCATAGCATCCAATGAATTTAGATTAAATAAAAGAAAAATAAGCATACATTCACCTACCTAAGAAGTCCACAAGCTTTGAAACAAGTGTATGATCGACTTAGATGGTCCACACTGATATAAAATTACGTGAGAAAGAACAACGTGGAGCTTGGAATCTTGGATCACAATGTGAGTTGTAGACTGAGATCTAGAACAACCTTCTAATGGAGCTACGAAACTCGAGAATCTTTATTCAAAGAGTAGCTTAAACTTGGAAATGAACTTTTGTTTTTATTTGCAAACATTGTTCACCAACAAGCTGGTTTTCAAGCAAGATCTGTCTAACTACACCCAAAGGGTTTTCATACTTAGAAATTTTTATTTCCAAGGAATTTCCGCCATCAAGCTGGTTTTCAAACATTCCAAGGTCTGATGGTGCATGAGACAGGATTTGACCACCAAAATTATTAAGAAAAGGGATAGGATAACAAGATAGCTCAACATTGTAAGTGAGCTAAGTCACTTTATTGCACAGGTTAGGGATGGTCAAAGAAGGAAGTAGGAAGTGATGAGGCTGAATTTATGGTTTAATAGTAGTGGTTGTCTTAAAAGGACATCATGAGGAAAACATAAAGCTTCAAGGAAAACCACATAAACAAAGGAACTTCATTAACTTCAACATGCAATTATTTCGAATCGGGAGGAAGGAAATGCATAGGCATATCGTGGTACTGGTGAATGAGAAAAAGGGCTTCATTTGAAGCAAGGGTATTAGTGATGTGAAAGTGGAACATGTTTTCTATAACATTGGTCTTCACTTCTTTTTCAAACCAATTCTTCCTTTTCTCGTTTTTTATCCATCCACAACTTTGAATAAAATTTTTGATGTTGTTGTCGTCGACTGAGACACTATTGGGGTAAGCTCCTAAGAACTTTAAGCTTCAAATCATGGCTCATTCAAGGAATCAATATGATAAGATGTTACAATTTTTTTATTTGGATGGTGATATGCCCTTTCCACAAAAGGTGTCTTAAAAAATCACTCTTGACCTTCTTAATTCTTTTGGGACCTGCAAAAAACAATTGCACTTACCTACAATAAAATGTGAGATCATGGAAGAAGAGAGGTGATCGGGATCTCATTCACGGTGTATGCAAAAATTGACGAATATTGCATAGAAGACAGATAAAAAAAAATACAAAGAAAGAGAAATTCATTTTTTCACCTGCTAAGGAGTGTTCGCCAACTAGACTTTCCAACAATGTTTTGTTGATAACTTCTTCGTCTAATGTTCAATTGAAGTGATTCAAAATCCATAATAAAGTAGATTCATAGGTCTGTCTTAATTATATACATGTTTCGAAAATTCCATGAAATGATATGACAAACATGCTACGGAACAACATGCACGGCAAAGATGTTTTTTATTTCCAACCTAGACCAACAGTCATGGTTTTGGGTGTAACTTTTCCATTTAATGACAAATTGACATGTTTCCAATTGGAGATGAAAGTAGATTCATTTAGGTATCTCAAATAGAAACAAGTTTTTAAAACATGAATAATTGATGGGAAAACTATTCCACTGAACAGACTAGGAAACAAAGTTTGAGCAGTGTAAATTTATGATAGACAGTTAGTATTTTGGGCATAAGTTTCTCATATGATAAAAAAATGAAGAGATTCAAATTACATTGTAAACCAGATTCATAAGAGAATATACTATATAAACAGGTTTGAAAAATTCACCCCTTAGGTCTCCCAAAAACTGATTGCGCCAACTCTGTTTCTGAATTTCCTACTTCCAATAAGTGTTTTGACCATATCTTTTTTGTTTGATATCCAAATTGAAAAATTAAAAGTGGATTAGAAATCATATTTCAAAGGATATTTTAGATAGAAACGAGTTTTAAAAATATGCCCATATGGTCTCTCAAAAAAGGATATCTCAACTGTGTTTTTAGTAAATTTAACAAGACAATATGCTACAAGAACTTGATCAACAATATATGTCTCCAAATTATGATCTGGATATGCTAAATTTTTGTAGGCATATGATTTTCAGTATAAGGTATCCACATACAAAAAATTCAATCATCTAGTGCCTGGATTGAGCGAGATGATTTTGACAAGACCTAGAGCAAAATGCAAAGACAATACCTAAATCAATAATATGATAGCAATGGGATCTTGACATAACCATCGCGGGAGTGCACAAAGTTCCCCATTAATTAGAATATGAAATGATATGAGGTGCCAAATATGGTTTTGAAAATTCAAAATGCAGAATCCAACTATGTTTTTAGGAAATTTGTAAAAAAATGTTACAGAAAATTAGGAGTTGGGTTAATCAAATGATGATTCTCTTATCATTCACTTGTAAGACTGTGAATTGGAGCAATATAACAACTGGGAACCAACCATACTTTTGGGCCAAACATTGGTATAAGATTGACTGGGAACCTGTTGTACTCTAGGGCTAAACATCAATCTAGATGTAAAGACTGAACCATTGGTCATCCTATGGACATATTCCCATCTATCAAGACACCTAGGTACCCAATCATGATGCTCACTAGTTCTATAGGACAATTGTTTGGATACGAGATGTATCAATGTCAATCTTACATTATTTATAAAGTAACATTCATTCACCAAGAAATAATTAGAGAAGATGAGACTTGTAACCACATGTTACCAAGCAGACTCAAGAATCATTATATGTTGTTGCCAACCATTAATTACTTAAACGTTGATTCATTGATTTAGCGCACAATTTTCCAAAAACAAAGAGATTGGGTGTATTGCAGAAAAGAACCATGGGTTAGTGGATGGAAAAGGAACGAGGGAGGGAGGAAGAGATGGGGGAGATGAAATTGAGAAAGAGAAAGAGGAATCTCATAAGAGTGGGGGAAGTAGAGAAGAATAGATGGAAAACCACATCTCATTCAATATTTTCATTTTCACGTACAACAACAAAATTGTGATTTGCAAAGCTACCAAATTAATAATGCATCACATACCTGACTCAAACTTGAAGGCTTTGTCATCCCCTTGGCTCCTTCTCCAGTGGAATCTTCATTCACTGATGCTTTTCTTTCCTCCTGCCAAGCTTCCTACAAAAGAGAGATTAGTACTATGGGTGGCTCCTACTGCGCCACAAAGAAAAAATCTTTAGTAACTCAATCAATGTATCTAAATGGAATATATCATGTGCTATGCTAAAAAATAGTGTATGGATACTATTCTAAACTAATGCAAAAATGAATTCCAAACCACTGCAAGAATGAAAATGCACCTTCAGTAACTCCTTGATAATGATGCCAAAAATGACGAGCTTTTTAATTAGCTTTCTAATTTCTCAGAAATACTATTATAAAGACAATGCATTTAATTATCAATATGGGGTTCATATGGAACTTGTGAGTTACCGTGCACTATATATGCAGGTTGCACTCTATGCTTCCACTGGTTTGTTATGTAGTTGTAGTATCAATGATTACTTTTGCAGACATAGTATAGATAGTTTACAGTTGGCAAGGTTCTACAAGAAGGAACTAATCTGACTACAAGCAAAGTAACCCAATTCAACTGGGTAGGAAGTACTATGTTGTTACCCCCAGTTGAATGTAATTGAAATTGCAGGAAAGTAAATTAATCTAACTAATTCAACTGAATATGAAGCAATCTGTTGTTACCTCCAGTTGAATGTAATTGAAATTGCAAGAAAGTAAACTATTCTAACTAATTCAACTAGATAGGAAGCAATGTGTTGCTACCTCCAATTGAATGACTAACTAATTTTGCGGAAAGGAAATCTAACTAATTGCTAGAAAGGAAATCTAGTGACTATTTGCAAGAAAGAAAAACTTAATCTAATCCTTGCCAAGATGATCACTTTTATCACTCAATCCAACAAACGTAATTATTGCGCTTAGCACATTTATTCAAAAACAGAAAGGAATGCAAACTCAATCTAAAATGCAATTATCACAACTAGAAATTAGAAATAAATAAATGCAATCTTACGTGAATAATTAACTACATGGATAGATTAACGATTAAATAAATGCAATCTTATGTGAATAATTAAACACATAAATAAATTAAATCACACCGCAAAGAATTGATTGCAGAAATAAATGAATGAATATATTACTAATCTACAACATAAATTAATTAAATTAATCACTCTAATAGAAATAAATTAATCTAACCACATAAAATAATCCAAATTAGAATGAGAATTGAGGAAATATAATTTATTCCATCATAAATTGGACTTGTGTTGTAAGAGTCATCCTTTAGAATGGAGAAGGAACTATGTTTTATACATAAACTTGTCTAAAACTAAAATAACAAATAATGAATGTAGATCCACAAGTTTCTCATGGGGTCTCCACAATTTCCTTATAAATACATAATTCCAAGATCATTGCTAACAACTTGTCTAAGAATTCCAATATTATTGCTAACAACTTGTCTAAGAATTCCAATATTATTGCTAACGCCTCTTGAATTTAGGATGCCTTTGAAGTCAAATTCGAATTTGGAGATGTAGATTATAACAACTTGGTCAAAACATATCCGAAATGGCTTTTAATAATGTTTGACTTCTTAAATCCATAATATATTCCATGGAGATCTTCAAATCTTTGTAGAAAATCAAATTTCCACCCATATCAACCAACGAACTGCTTTCTTTGTCTTCAAACTATTAAAATCGTAATTTGAGATAGCCGACAAATAAATTGTAGCTACCCAATTTATATCAAAGCATATGAAATTGTAGAATAATGGTTTTATGCACATGGAAAATCCATTATCCATAATTAAGTCATATAACTTATATTTGAATATATTTTCCATGGTCAGTGGTGGTTGAAGATTGAAATTTTTGAATCCACGCTACTATCTATGCAACATGCATGGAGTAACAACAACAGTGTCACATCAAAAGTTTTGTGTTGCAACAAAGGCACACAATGTTCCGGTGTCGCAGCAACTGCACGGGTGTTGCAGCAATGGTGTCGCAATAACTGTGTGGGTGTTGTAGAAACTACATAGGTGCAACAACTCCATGGGTGTTACAACAATTGTTGTGAGGTGTTGCAACAATAGTGTCGCAGCAACGATGTTGCAACAAATAAAAAAATGTTGATTCCTCCAAAATTACGATCCGAGTTTGTTGAGATATTTTGAGGATAAGCTTATGTTGACATGATGATGCCTCATATTAAAAATTTCAAGTACCCACTTCATAGATTTTATGTTGTAGGAGTAACAACAGTGATAATTGCTTCTGCAACAATCAATAGACTAACCCATTTTTCAAAGATAAATGCAAAATATGTTATTTCTCTAATATTTAACCATAATTCATATGAAATACTAAGGAAATGCAATGGAAAACACTTTGGATCTAAATCCCGCACATAAAAATTAAAACAAACTAATACAAGTTCATAGGTAAGTGAAAATGGATTAGGAAGAGGGAAAAGAGGATGTAAAAAGATGACATTTATGCGACCCATCACCCAGTACATATGTACATGGGACAAAGTCATTTTGGAAAGGGAATTATAGAGCTTGGGTACAATATGGTTGAAGAGAAGGTGCCTCCATATGGTGGGAGTCGCTTAATTGTGACAAGATAAAGTCACTTTCAGATAAAGCATATGAACAAGTATTTTTAGATAGGTGGTCTCATTTTGTGAAGAAGGATCAACATAGTAGTAAGGGTTTATTTTCAGGTCAACACTTCCTATTGCAGGTTCATGGATGTCGTCAATAGGAAAATGTTATTTTTTTTATAAATCGTAGTAGAAAGCATAATTTTATCAATGTTAAGTTGGTTAAAATATTGCAAGTCCCCGCAAATCATATTTAAAGCACACAGGCTGAGGGTGAGAATGTTCAAAAATTTGGAGATTTGAAGATTACTAAGTATAAATATGTTTTGCATTCAAATTTTCATGCTATAG
This sequence comes from Picea abies, assembly GCA_900067695.1. NCBI lineage: Eukaryota > Viridiplantae > Streptophyta > Pinopsida > Pinales > Pinaceae > Picea > Picea abies. Next base: position 14,260 of record CBVK0103422306.1, on the reverse strand, counting down.
ATATGGATGACATGGATATCCTTAGATAGACTTAGTTGGTACAATTAATGTTAATGTGGAAAATAAGTTTATGAAGCTTTTGTGCAAGAAAAATAAAATCACACTATATGATGCTTCTCGCACTAAACAACAAGGGTCCAAGGAGGCACATGACACAATGATTTCAAGGAACCCAATCACAATACTTACAAACATAGTAGATGAAGAATTTGAGGCTTAATTAGAGGAGGAGTCCTAGTAACACCTGAAGGAGAGCCTCATGAAGGGCATACAAAGAAAATCTAAGGAACTACATGACTCGAAGGAACTGAATATTGGAGATTCGAACAAAGAAGAACCGATAGGAAAGGTTGCTACATATCGCCAGACACACCACCCTTAGAAACAATAGGCCTCAATGTAAGGTCATGAACATTAGTAGCCCGACCATGGACATACATGGAACCAAAACAACACCTAGTATAGAGGTACATGTAGGATTAAAATCAATGCATGCATATATATCAGAGTAACACGACAAAACATGGAATCAAATGAGCAACCATAATCAAGATTGAGGTGGTATGGTCATAGTTGGGTACCATTTCCACATTTCCCTAGGATGGATGGATGTGCGTTCTTGGTACAACCTGACTGCATTGCTCAATAGATCATATCATATGGCTTCCACTCATGTTTTGAGGATGAAACATGCAAACAGGGATGGAATGTAACATACGTAGAGAATACAGGGTACCTAGGGATGTACTAATGGGATAATGAATGTAATGTGGCTATAATCATGGAGTAGACCAACTAAGTAGTTAAAGGATATGAATACACTAACGAGAGGTAGTTAGCATAGACCCCTAAGAATACACATGAGAATGTATATATACATGAGTGTAATTGTATTAGATGTGTTGGATGTCGAGTATTGTATTGTTGCAAGCATGGCTTGTGGAGTGATTCCTTCAATTGATGGTGTAACCCTACCTTAAAAGTTTTATCTATATTCGTGTGCCTATTATTGCATGGATGTATTTGGTTATCCTTGAGTCAAGGGTTTCTCTTTGATATTTTATCTATTATCTACCATGGTTTACTACATATTACAAGTCATGACAACTTAGCCAAAAGGACGTGTTGGCGCGCAGTGGGCAGACACAGGGTTATCATTAATTCACCAACAAATCCCAAGATACTATCCCTTTCGACATCACCCGCAAGCAGGTGAAGTCTCACCTGAAGTACCTATGGGGACTGTAGGAACCAGGTTTCCACAGTCATGGGGAAATATGAGGCATTCATTCCTTATTGTTTACTTAACCTTTAATTATCATGTAATATACCATGTGCGCGACATTACTCCACTTAACATTCATTCATTCATCATTAACTTAAGTGCGCAAGATCATAACAACATATATCAGTAACATATTTAGAGTACTAAATATTCACCATCACTGCACAGTAGCCACAACTAGTAAACAAAACTATACTAACCATCCATCACATGTGTTAGAAACACAACACACATAAGAAACACATCAAGACACAAGATTTAACGTGGTTCACCCCAAACTATGCTACATCCACAATGACCGGATTCTTATTCATTCATAATCTCCACTACAATTCATGCACACTATGCTCATACATAGATATTCAATTACAACCCAAACCTGCCCTAGTCGTTCTATGTTGCAGTGCACACATACCTCTCGACTGATATTCAAATCACTTAGAACTCTCCTCAAAGCTCTATTCTCCAAGTGTTCACTCTTTGTTATCCATGACTCGAGACTACCTTCTACCCAAACTCATTACATACTTACAATAGTCTATTAGGGAGAATATTGTTACAACATGGTTAAAAAGTGGACAAATTATCCCAAAACTTCATAACTAACTCTCGTTTCTTGAGCGATAACTTATGATAATGCGCTAGTTTCTTTCCACGTGTGCTGCTCCTTTCCCAAAATGTCGCGCTATCCACTTCTGCACGATTCCCAAAAATTATCCAAAATAGCCTACTCCAACAAGCCCCCAACACTCACATGTGGCTCGTACGGAGCCACTTGTTCCTACTACTGCTCTCCCTTTGCCATGAGCTTGGTCACCAAGAAGTTATGAAATGTTTGCTTAGAAGTGGCAACCGTTTCCTTCACCTATTCTTCTTTCTTTGCTAACTCTTCTGCTACCTGCACTGTTATCGGGTCTTGTAGCTTCTCGGTAGTCTCCCAGGCGACTTGTTTCACCATTGCTTGTACAACCGTGAGATCTTATGCTACGTTGTATGCCTCTTCCTGTAATAACTCCATCTTTTGCGCAAGAGCCTGTTGCTATGCTCTCATCTAGTTCATTTCAGAGTATAACTTCTTGTTGTCTGCCATTGCAGTCATCTTCTCTTCTAGTGGAAAGTTGCTCATTGTCTCCTTAAACTTTTGTGCTTTCTCCCGTGTAACTTGAATCTTCTGCCCAATTTCTTGTAACTCGACATCTTCTATCAACTGAGTCTAGACTTTTGTTCTTGCTTCACAAAGTTTGGCACACTCTGCTTCTAAACTCTTGATATTCTCAATAGTCATGTTCACCATCTTCTCCCTTTGCTCTCTCTCCTTGGGTGGAGTACCTGGTATTGCATGTGCTTTCAATTCTATAATCTTTGAGCAAAATCCTTGAATAGCTTCGTCGATCTTTGACACCTGCTCTTCTATTGGAGTATCCACATCCATTGGTTCTTTTGGAAGTTCCTTATACACTTGTTCGAATATTTGTTGCATCCTCTCTACCTTCTGTGAAGCCTCATCCCTTTCCATGGTTACTATGTTGTAGTCAAGATGCAAAGCTACATTCTCTGTCGTGACCTTAACCAACTCATTGGAGGTCTTCTCTGCGTCCAGGTTGAGTTTTTGCGTAATGTTGACCTACAATCCTTGTAACATCTCTATTGGAAACTTTGATAAATCTAAGTTAATGTGACTTAAGGCTTGCGCCTGCTCCAACATCTTGGTCGATGTGAATGTTATCGCCCTTAGCACTATCTGTACCATCCTATGCTCTCCTACTACTTCTAATGACTAAGAGATTGTCGACCTCACTTCTGCAGTTTGTGTTGTGTTGGTCGTCTGTGCATCTTCTACCTGTCGTGCTGGCATGATCCTTGCTAGTTCTAACATATGGTGCAACTCAACCATTTGTTCTCGTATATTTCTGTCATATATTTCTATTCATCTCCTCTTGTTGTTGTGTCATGCGTTGAAATACATCATCTCTAACTTCTTTAACCTGATCACCAATCTTTTCCAGATTGTCCTCCATCAATGCTTGTATATTCGATTCCTTCACATCCTTCCTCTTCTTTCTCCATGGCACTAATTTTCCTTTGTCGATATCTTTCCTCTTATCCCTTGGGTGTTGTACATTCTTCCCTTTGTTGTTTCTTGACCCTTCTTCTTCTTCTCCGCTTGGTATTTCTTCAATCTCTGGTTGTTGCATGTTTGGTTGCTCAGTCTTTGTCGATGGAATTTTCTGATCTGTGTCCCAGTCTTCCATGACCAATCCCAGTTCTTCCTTTGTTATCCTATACTTTGTGGCTAGCCATTCTTCTCTTAGATCCTTCTTTCTTTGAATGTAGAGATGGTGGCGATCTGCCTTGAACCGCACAAATGACTTACATGCTTCTACCATCTGTCGTTGTATCCACGGTGTATCCTGAATACACTGCCTAATGGTCTCCTTGTAAATATAAAAAACAATATTATTGTTTAATTGTCGCTCCTTGTGTGGAGTATGCCACAAGTTCTGATATCTTGCAACCAAACATACCTTATCTTTTTTATCTAAAAACTTGGTGAGAATTTTCTTACATTCAAATTTTCAACCTAAGATATTTTTCTGACGAAGTTGCATGGAATAAGAGCTAATGGATTGATTAAAAATTCCTTATTAATGAATACATTAACATAATAGCATCAAATTGTCAAAATTATTGTGTATGTTGGTAACTAAAACTCTATGTATCCAACTAACAATGCATCAACATCACACACATACAACTTGGACAATAATGTGATAACGGAGTTCATCGGACCCCTTGGCTACGTCTTCGGGTTCATGAAATTCATGAACCTGCTTTATTCATTCTTCTTGAAAAGGCTGTGCATAAACAAGCCTACAACCTGCTTCTCCTTTACAAAGAAATCTCATGAATCAACAAGCTCTCCAAAAAGGAGTCCCTCTTCTTGACCTCAAAAAGGGCTTAAATAGTTCTTCATTTGAGAACTATCTCAACACTTTTAAGGAGATAAAATCTATCGAGATCCACTAAATTAGAATCCTGACATATCTCAAGGGATTGGTTTGAGAATATCTCTTAACCATCCATGAAGATCTCAACTCTCCATGAGACTAGGAGCTAAAACTCTTCTTAGCTTTTGCACCAAATAATTTTCTTTTATAATGGAAAATACATTAATTTATGAGAACCTATGCTCAACAAGTATTAATCATTATATTTGATTTTTTGCCATTTTTGCCCCTTTACTTCAACAAGACATATCTCTAGCATATGAAGTCCAATTGACTTCATTTCAAATGCATTGAACAACTCCCTGTTAGCTCTTTGTTGGCTGCAACTGGGACCGACTTGAATTTGTCAACTATGAAGATCCTCCTAGATCATTGCTCCCAAAAATTGCGCATCATTCGGCTCCCTCCATGCTACTAATGCAATAAGAATTAATAACCACTCATACTGAAATTCAATGCCTTTATCTTGTGCCTTAACAATCGATCAAGAACTGGTTGAGCAAAAATTTCGCCCTGTTCATCTGCACGCCCTCGACGCACTTTTTAGTTTCCGTTATGACTACCGCTAGTACTTGGTCCCTCCAACACTTCATTAACAACTTACAGGCCAATACTTGTGTCAAAAACCTCACTGTAGGGTTGCATATGCTCGCTACATCCAAATCATTCACTCCTGTGTGCATATGAAACTTCTCTCTCATGCTCTCTGATAAAGCTTTCTCATTCTTCTTGTCTAAAGATAACATCGAGGGGCCCTCCCCTTGCGATGGTAGTCCAATAATTTGCACAATCAAATTTGTGTAAAGGGAGACTGGCCTATCGAGCCATTATTAACCTCCGTGCACGTAACTCAACAACATCTTTACGCAGACGTTGATATCTGTGATTATTCTAAAATGTGGTATGTCAAATAAATTCAGGATGTCAGCTTTCTCCAACCCTGTTGCTCATGTTTGTGGCTCTATCACGATCATATGTGTTTCTGCGCTGATGAATTTTTTCAAATACTTGCTCGACACTAGCTCTGGGAATTTCCTCTCATCCGTAATATCATGGTTTGCATACTTTAAATTTGGTATCAAGCTTAACATATCTTCCTCCATGATCACTCTAGGTGATATTTTTGGCTCCACAAGCGGATACTTAACGTTTTTCGACAACTTGACTGGCTTCGTTGTATCCTTCCTTATTGGTATGTAATCTCTTGGAAATATCATCACTAAAGAGGATGCCCCCGAGGTTTCTTCAACTACAGGTAGTTGCAAACTGACTTCGATGTTTCCTTGATGTTGATGTTGATGTCGTTGTTGCCTTGGGTGGTGCCATCTCTCTTTGCAACAATCTCCATGCGACTAACATCTACCACTATGCAAAAATCTCTTAGCGCTGCAACTCCTTCTCGCTCGACTCTATATTAAAACTGTAATCGACCATAACCTTTCCACATAAACCCTTCTATTGCTTTTATATCCCATCAACAATGATTAGCTTATCTTCATGCATAAACTTGTCATTTAATCCACTAGTAATTTGCATTCAATACGTGTCTTAACCCTACATTAACTCCAAATCTTCAAATGGATCTGGGTCTATATCTATCAATCTGTTATGATCTCTGTGGTACTTTCCATTTATTATGACGTATCTCCTCTATTTTGACATGATGTTTCCCCATAAATGATTTTTTTCGTCATGTTTCCTCTTTAATGCTCTTAACGGTTATCTGCGCGATCTCCTCTCTGCGTAGCTTGCTTCCTCTGTCTGTGCGGCCTGCTGCCTGCTTCTTTATTTTCCCTGACATTTTCCTATTTATCCTATTTACTTGCTAATCTTACCTCCTTTGAACGCCGATTCACTCTTCAACTTTCTACTTCTTCCCTTAAATGTTTTCTTGCTTTTTCCCTTTTGTTTACTTTTTCTTTATTTTTCTATCTACACTATAATACATATATAAAGTTACTTCATAGTCAACTTCGTGTGCGGAAGGATGACCATCCATGTACAGTTTTAGTCGACTCCCGTTAACTATCCCTTCCATGACTTCTCCATCCAACTTCTCCAACTGAATAACACATGTTTTTTTCACATATCTGATCACATATGGGCCTAACCAATGCATCTGGAACTTCCCTGAGCATTGTAGAAACTTACTGGCATAGAGTAGTACTAAGTCTCCTGTCTGAAACTTCTTCTATTTGATATGTCTATCATGCCAAGTTTTCTCACACGCTTTCTGAACCTACTGATGGAAACCTGCGACAAAATGGTCTTCTTCTAATTCCATAAGCTCTTAAAGTCTCTTTTCCATTACGCCTGAATCTGTAAGCTCTATCATTCAAGTTTCCAACATCCTGTCTATTTCTGCTTTTACCTTCTACTTATATTTATGGTTCATTTGATAAGGTATCTATCGCACATGTTTGACATCTGGCTTCAAGGGAATCTTCATTTCTCTTAACTCTCCAACGATTCCTTTCATCTCTAGGAATGTCGCTAGAAATAGATCTTGGTACTCGTGCAACAAGTCAACAATATTCTCAATTGTATCCTCACTCCAGTAGTCTCTTATGTTGGCAAAATTCAACTTATCTTTTGTACCTATGTTCACTTTGTGTGTTCTTAGGGGCTTTACATATATCGTTGACTCAAGCTATGATCCTTCTACTGCATGCTCCCTTTCAATTTCTGGTATCAGTAAATTTCTTGGGTCTTCATCCTCCTGGTTTTCTTCCACAAAATCATAGCAGTGCGAGACCTCTTCAACTATTGTAGTAACCCTAGGTGTACTATATATTGGGTCTTTTGTCGCAAAAATCTTAATCTTGATCACTTGCAAGGTTGAGTCAATCAACAGATTATTATTTTCAAAACTAAACGTTACCTCGAAGTTCCTAGTCAATTCTTCTCAATCTCTTGTCCCTCTACCCACTTCTAGTTCCATGTACCAATTATTCAGAGTAGTGTCCGGAGTATGCACAAATAGATGCGTTCATTCTTGTGGAGGTACCAATCTCCACTGTGCAGTACACTTCGTAACATGATATGCTGGACAACTTAATCCACTATACTTCGGCATGATACTTTCATTCTTTGTCTCGAATATGACTTGTAATAACCTTTTGCACTGCCGCCAACTTCTTATTCCATCCTTGTGTGTAGCCCACCATCTCGTTGAAGTCACTTTTAGTGCGACATCTAGAGCGAAGAGTCTTTACGAATATGGAATCTACATTTCAAACTCATTGATAAAATATTCTGTATGTGTTAGTTCATTATACCTTGGAGGTTCAACTATTTCGGTGGTAATCCATCTCAATGCTCGGGTAATTCGAGCACACTTTCTTGTCTATACTTCATGCAATCTTTGTTGCCAATTCTCCAAGGATTCTTATGAGTCTGATGCACATGAGCTGATACTCCTCCAACTAAGTATGCCTTCAGCTGTAGGATTTACATAGTCATCCATTCCTGTAGTCATATTATACAAATTATCATGTTCTTTTCTCTTTGCTGGTTCTACATACCTTCTTCCTTTTGAGGGGTCTACCGACGCAATAACTTTCAAGTCTTCTACTTCGAATACCATCTATCTTTTCTTTAGGTTAATGATAGTCTGATTATTGAATGCCCAATCAAGTCCGAAGAGTGTTAGATAAGGTGTACTCCCATCTAATATGTCAATCACTTCGAAGCCTGTTGCACTGCGCACTCCATCAATATTGACACTTGCTCCTGTCATCCTTCCCACTTGAACAATCTTATGTTGGTTTGTTAATCTCAACTAGATAGGAGACCAAATCAGTTTCGATTGGCCCATCATCTCCCAAGTCCGTCTCGGGATAACATTCACATCAGACTCCATATACATAATTATATTGTCCATTTCGTAAGCTTCTATCTACGCATTGAGCCTGAACTCCCTATTTATTCTCTTCTTACTATGCACTCGGTTAACTGCTCTATGTGCGACATGTTTCTCTTTTTCTTGGGCACAGTGGTAAATCATTATGCACAAACTACTCAACATAGATTCATCCTTCATTAAATTTAAGCAACTTCTTAAAAATCTATTCAAAGTACTTACCTTATCAGTTTGCTTCTCCGAATGGTCATAGACTAGAGTCATATCATATGCTGGTGGTCTATCATACAACGATGGTGCAATCAAAGTTGATGTTATCCAATCTGCTCCCATCAATTCTTTTCTTGTTTGTTGGTAGGTCTCTTTCTCTTTCCTTGGTTCAAACAATGGTAATGGCTCTGTTGCTTTCCTTACCCAATGGTGAATTATATTTCCTTGATTCGTCGCATCAATTATGATTCTCGATTCCTCCGTGCGTAACTGCTGCTATCTTAGGTTGTTCGTCGCATGCCTTAGCTGCTATCATATGTATGTTCCGGTTCCAGTTCCCTCTTGCCTGCCATTTTTCTATTAAATGTGGACAATCTTTTGTCGCATGGTCTAGTGCTCTACAAAATGTACATGTCATGCACGGATTCGAGCAGTCGTGCCCTAAATGTCCAGGATGATTGCAATCGTAACATATGGTAAGTCCTCTTCCCCGACCTCTAAATCCTCCTATGCCTCCTTGATTATAACCTTCTCTGGTAGTATTAAACTGTGGGGCTCCTCCTTCTGCTTCTTCACCTTGAACTCTATAAGCATCTGAAGAGCGCTCTCTCATCAAGTCTAACGCACGATAATCCTTCTTGTAATGTCCGACGGACTTACATAAATTACAAAACAAATTCCTCGCAGTTCTCTGGTATTTCTGCATCAATGGAAAATTATGAGGGTGGTGACCCACCGTCTTGAAAATTTCACACCATAACCCTAATGGATTCAGGGATCCTATATTCAAGTATGGCTAGATTGTTGGACACTCATCTTTATGATGGCCTTATGTTTTATAGGTGATAAACAAGACTCCCTTGCACTTTTCTTTCCCTTTCGTAATTTCCTGTAATTGAACAATCAGTGCAACCAACTATGACTAGAATTGAGCCATTCTCGTGTTATTCTCTCCTACAGGGGATGCTTCCAATTTCATCGCAATTTCCAGAGCTTGCAACTATGTCGCAATCTTCTACGGCATCAACAGGCAGCGTATATGGGACAATAAACCTACAATAAACCATTCTCTGTGTTGTTCATCTAGAATCTGAAATGTTAGCCGATCTTTCAATATCTTAAACCTTTGATCATAATCCCATACTAATTCATTTACTATCTGTTTGATCTCCTTTAGCTCTATAATGCACTGTGACTGAGATTTAGGCTTCTGGAACTCTTTCAACAAGGCTTGTCTTACCTTTACCAATGTTCTCATCTGATCCGCAGGTGTAGTATTTTGATATTTCATATACCATAACAGTGTGTAATCCCTTAAAGTCGTTGCCAATTACGCAATCTTCACATCATCTTCCTGGACTTTCTGGGCAATCCATATCGTGTCACAGATGAATGAATGTTGTTATGGATCTTCTGAATTGGCCCCTCAGAAGAGAGACATCCTTAAGGTGGGATCTACCCCTACCATCATGTTCTACGCGATATTCTTTCCTGATACCACTAACTTCTTATGACTCGATGTACCACTTCCACTATTATCTTTACTTCCTCCAATAACTACAATTGACAAAACTTCTGATCTTACCTCAGTTCTTGGCGATGCACATAGGGTTGTGGGTTCAACGCAGAGTCCAATCTGAGTGGGATCTTTTTCTATTGGAATGAGCTGACAGATCGTTTCTTCTGTGCACAGACTCCCTTCAATTTGGAATATTGCACCAATGTCTCTTTCCTCGATCTCACTGTGTTTCCCTTCTCTCTCAGCCACAATCCTCTTCTTATTCGGTCTAAATCTCTTACCACTACGCAATACTCCAATTTCTTTGTTCGTCGCACACTCTTCTTCACTTGGCATCCTCACACCATTCATTCCTCATTCCTTCTTTTCATCCCTTTTTATGCTTAGATCATTCCCCGGTCAGCCCCCAGTTCCCTTATGTCCGCGAAGGTGCTTAACAATCAAATTCCAATGTCATCACTCCTTTGTAGCATAAAAACATTTTAATCCACGTAGATATTGACTTCAAGTATCTTTTGTGCGGTCCCTTGAAGAATTCTCTTTCAACAACACTATATGACCCAGTACAATCTATGGCAAATTCAGTGACATAACCTCCCATCACACTATCCAACCAGTAATCAACTATGTGTGATGTCTTATTGCTTACTGCATTAACTTGTCGAATCAATTTAGGAGTCCAATTCCTCGAAACCACAGTCCGATATCTTCCAATCTGTTCAATAAATATTTGGATCCACTCTGCTAACACATTCGAAAAGTTAGCGAAGAAAATTTCATGCAAATATGTAAAAACATACCTTTGTAACCATTCTTCCGCGTTGATCCTTGAATTATGATTATGATCTATTGCAAACTCGATCTCCTTAGTATTCCACTGATTTCCTCCTTAGTAGGCCTCCACATCCCCCTCATTCGTACATCCCAGTTCGGGCAACATAACCATTTGTTGGACTTCCCTTTCGACATCACTCGCAAGCAGGTGAAGTCTCACCCGAAGTACCTATGGGGACTGCAGGAACTAGGGTTCCACAGTCATGGGGAAATATGAGGCATTCATTCCTTACTGTTTACTTAACCTTTAATTATCATGCAATATACCCTGTGCGTGACATTACTCCACTTAACATTCATTCATTCATTATTAACTTAAGTGCGTAGGATCGTAACAACATATATTAGTGACATATTCAAAATACTAAACATTGACCATCATTGCACAGTAGCCACAACCAATAAACAGATCTATACTAACCATCCATCACATGTGTTAGAAACATAACATACATAAGCAACACATCAAGACACAAGATTTAACATGGTTCACTCCAAACTAGGCTACGTCCACAACAACTGGCTTCTTATTCATTCATAATCTCCATTACATTCATGCGCACTGTGCTCACACATAGATATTCAGTTACAACCCAAACCTACCCTAGTCGTTCTATGTTGCAGTGCACACATACCTCTCGACTGATATTCAACTCACTCATAACTCTCCTCAAAGCTCTATTCTCCAACTGTTCACTCTTCGCTATCCATGACTCAAGACTACCTTCTACCCAAAACTCATTACATATTTATAGTATTCTATTAGGGCTAAGCCTATTACAACATGGTTACAAAGTGGGCAAATTGCCCCAAAACTTCCTAACTAACTCATGTTTCTTGCGTGTTGACTCTTGATAATGAGCTAGCTGCTCCTTTGCCAAAATGTTGCGCGATCCGCTTCTGCGCGATTCCCAAAACTTATCCAAAATAGTTTGCTCCAACAGGATGTTAACTTGCAAGACATTTTTGCCACATATAATATATCATGTTGATCAAAGGTCACTTATGAATATTCTTCATAAGCATTAAAATTAAAAAAAAATCTTAAAAATACTTGTTAAAACGTGGTTTTTAAAATTACTATATAATAACAATAATAATCTAATTTTGAAGTCACAACCTAACCAAATGAAAAATTAATTTATGAGACCCCCTTGTTTGTGGGATGAGGGATCCCCTCCACGGTAAGATTTGATTGCTTAACTCTACGGAGGTGTACATACCCTACTCCACTTTGGATTAAAATGACATCCTAAGAGAAAACAATATTCTTAACTGTTAGACTCACTCAAGTTGTATACATAGTCAAATACAACCTTATATTTCTTTTTAATAGTGATGGTTACATGGCTAAAACACGATTGCAACCTTGGCCATATTCATGGTCCATAAATTTCTTTTAAGGCTTCCAACTAATCTTGAATACAACCAGTTGAGGGCATGCCCATTAAAATTGAAATTTGAAGTTGAAACATCATTATGACAAGCACCCAACTTGTTGCTCGAACAAAACATAAAATACATAATAAGCTAATCTCGTAGCAAGCATACCCTCTTTTTTATGTTTGTTTTCTTACAAATCTGACAATATTTTTGATGAAATTTTATAATTACATATGTTTGGATTGCTAAAATTACAATATATAATATATAGTTGTTGTAGTAAAAATCAAAATCTCAAAATCCATTTATAATACCAAAACTTGTAAAATTAATGATTTTAATTATGGAAATTGCGACCACCAACTTCCATTAAATCATTTTATAAAAAAAATATTTACAATATAATTAAACAACTCACTAATTACAACATTATCTTAACATTTTAAAAAATGCATTAAAAAGAAATACCAGCTTTCAACTATTCACATTCACTACTATTCCAAACATGTACATATTTATTCAAATTCACTACTATTGTTCTGCACTACTTGCTACTAACTTATTAAATAAACATTTACCCAAAGTCCAAGAGCGTACTCTCCACACAATCACCAAAAAGCAAAGGAAAAGCCCAGTGGACCACATAGATAATCGAGCCATTAATACAAGGAGGAGCTCACCTCGCTCTCTAGGAGATGAGTGACAAGGTGATGTTTTTGAGATGCACGTGATATAGAGAACAAAGGTCTACATAGACTTTAAAAAGTGACATGCCTAATAGTTTTTAATGGCTTGAAACATAGTCTTTAGGAGAGGATTGCTTTTTCCTTCGATCAAAGGTCCACATAGACTTTAAAAAGTGACATGCCTTCAATAGTTTTTAATGCCCTGGAACATAGGCTTTATGAGAGGATTGTTTTTTCCTTTTTTTCATGCAATCCAAAAACAAAATAGACATGTATGGCATACACAGTATATATGGTTTTGACATAAATCATCAATGGTATTTTTAATTATGTGTTTATATATATTTGAAATGTATAGTTTGATAATAAAAAATTAAGTGATAAAAATGGTATTTAGATTAAATTGGTCCGTTATTGTTTTGATAACATAATTTGATAGGGATACCCTATGGTCCATCCAATCATATTATGTAAAACATCCAACTCAAGCACTTGAACATGATCTAGTTAACCCTCAACAATACTTAATCATTTGAACTAACCCCCCCCCTACACACACATATGTATATAATTTTAATTGATCTCAAATTTTAAGTACAACGTTAAGATTTTGAAAGTTGGGGGAGGCTACGATCTTAAATTCTCACCCCAAGTGAATATTGAATACTTGACCAATCGATTACTTGACCAAACCAATCTTAAAGTTTAAGTGGACGAAGAGGTAAAAATGGGTAATTCCCCTGCTTCAAGTTTAGCGTACCAAGTTTCAAATCTCGTATGGTACAAGCCTACCAGTTTGAATTCCCTTGCTTGAAGACCTTATAAGGTAATGTCATTTTGACATGATTGAATGACGAGGCTTGGAACACAAATAAAATAGTTTTATAATATAAAACTATTATTATTATTTGATTGGCGGAATCAACAACTAGTCGGGCACGTACTAGGCATGCCAACTTGACCTCTGGTTTTGAACCGGTAACTTCACATAACCAAGTGCCTTAACAATACACTCCATCATCAACTCTTCTACACCCCGAGAGCATTGTTATTGTTATTTTTGATATAAGATTAAAGAAGCGTTAACATAAAAGAGAACTATTAACATTATATTTATATTATTAAAAGAAAATAATATATTTTTAAAGTGTATTATTTTTTTTTTTTTGTAAGTTAGGAATTGTATTAAAACCTGCTAACCAAAAAAATTACATCTGTCATGCTATCATAGGACGCTGTGACAACATTGCCCTGGTGGGAAACCAATGCTGCCACATGGCCGAAAATTCATAATGTCCATGCAAAAATTGCAGAGTTGTAAGAGACAGAGATCTAATGTGTCATGCAGGGCAAAAATTCAATAGGCTAGACTGAACAGACCAGACCCAAAAGGTTGGACTTATGCTAAGAATAAAAAATCCTAGAATTGAGGAGCCGCGCAGGGTAAAAAGCTTGTGAACTATACTAGCTGAA
>CBVK0103422299.1:0-14762 GCA_900067695.1 Picea abies | reverse complement strand
TCTTTGTACATTTTTGCTCATTAATAGAAAATTGTGTATTACTGTATCTATGTTTTTATGGTTTCATCTCTGATACATTTATGTTATATTATTGTATATTCGAGATATCTTTGTACATTGTTTTATTATATCTCCGCTCTCATTTTGTGCCGAAAATAATCTGGATCATATTAAGACTTTAAAAAATGTTCACCTCGAACTTTAGATAATGTAGAAAAATAATAATTCAACAATGATGCAATTAATTGACTTGTTAACAAATGGGAGAAAATTCAATTTTAGGTACTTCTTGACTTCAAAATTTTTCTGGAAAACATTATAGAGAATGCATCACTCTATTCATCCGAACATAAGATTAGCAATCTGGTACTAGTTAAAGCACTCATTACAAAACACCATCGAACTCCATAAAAGGAAATTATGGACAATATTTGCAGCTTCAGATGAATGAAAAATGTGAACAATATTTCAACGGTGTTGAGCCTTGAAATCGAACTGAGTCACATACAATTGGATTACACCATTCCGATGATAATTTCCCAGACTATAAATCTCAAAGTGTCAAAAGGGAAGAAAAAATTGATTTCACCAAATGAGAAGTCAAATAGGGAGGGCTTGAAGCTTTTTATTTTCCTTGGTTCGCAAAGAGACAAAACCCCAATAACTTGGCTGAGATCATAGCTCATAATCACGGTTAAGAGTGGGGGTCATTTGTTGGGTTTATGAGTATTAATTACAGCTTCAGTAACGCCCAGAAATGAAAGTAAATTAAAAACTACAACTGTGGGTTGATTTTTCTAAAGCAAGAAAGATAGTTTCATTTTGAAGGGTACAGAAATGAGGAGAAACTTAGGCATGCAAACAAACAACGTTCAACTTTCAAAGGCTATTTTCCAAGTGTATGATTTACCTTCTTGCCATCGTTTGTTGAGGTTCAAGGATGGGATTTTTCCATTGCTCCCTTGTCCTTCAAACAATGTGCCGAAGACCGAACACCACAAATTTGTACCCAAAACCGAGCTCTTTCAGATCAACAATCACAATGAATGGTGGTTCAAAGTAAATGGTGAAGCTTGGCTCTCCTTTAGCTTTCAAAGTAAAGGATCCAAGCTTAAACACATATCCTTAGTCCAACACATAGATTCAGTGCGCCAACGCTTTCACAAATGGATGTTGGCAGCAGCCAATGGATATCTCTGTATTTTCTTGCCTTCAAACAAGCGTTGGAAACCCTTACTTAGAGCGCACAAGGCAAAGCTACAGTGATAAATGAGTATGGAGGATAGGGAAAGAATGTAAAAGGTTTGTGCAAGATTGATTTCCGCCTTTGGATGCAAAAGAAATGTAAAATTAGACTACAGACAATGGGATAATATCAAGATTATCCTCCATATAGACAATCGAACTCAGAAAGTAAATAAAGATTCAAAACCAACCAATAGAAGGAATAAGAGAATCATGCATATATTCAATCTCTTGTGCTAAAACAAAACAAAACAAAACTCAGAAAATGAATAGAGACTCAAAACAAATAGAAGGAATAAGAGAATTATTGATTCAGTTGTGGAGGCCCTCTATTTATAACAAACTGAGAGTGCTCCATCATTTAAGAAGGCAGTTTCCAGGTATATTAATAATTTATCTAAATAAACTTAAATTGAGTGACATACAATTGGATTACCAGATTTAGATGATAATTGATAGACTTGCCATTCCTCAAACCCATAAATAAATTGTTTAATATCCTAGAACTGCTCAACAACAATTGGATAAGTGAGTAATATAACTGCAAACAATATAAGTTTCGGTAAATCCTAACGAATCCTAATGCTCCTATGGTTTGGTACAATACATATTCGACCAAAAAAACCTATCCCGTGGTACATAGGCTCAAATATGGATTATGACCAGGCTAGCATGCCATGCCCCCCCCTTCTTTCAAGTCCAAAACAAATTCAATCTTCTTATCCTGGATGGCTGGAAAAGAGTTTAAGTGCTTGAATTTAACCCATATTTATATATGTAATTACGTGAGGCAAATAACTGAAAAACAAAATTTCTTTTTTTTCCCAGATCTCGACCTCATCACGTTTCCCGCAGAATAGATCCTTGACACTGGTCGGCACAGGACATTTCCCCATATTCTGCCAAAGGGAATTAATCCAGCCAACAAAACACATATGACATACAAAAATCCTCCTATAATATTAATAGACTACAACAAAAATTGATCTACACTTCATGCATGCTTGTAATTATTGATAAACCAGATTTATCCATCTTACCTTCATTGACAAAATAATTCATTTAACACCGTGCAAATTGTTTTAAAATTCAATACTACTATATAATAAAGCTTTAAACACACATTATTAACTCATTTTAAAAATTCCAAGTACATACCCAATGATCTTACTCATTATTAACTCATTTTAAAAATCCAACGACATACCTATCCATCTTAGAAATTAATAACAATGAATTAAATTAACTAAATTACATAGAACACACATGGCCCAACTAATTATTAACCCATTAAAAAGACTTCAATGCATAGTTATCTTTCCATTTTACAGATTAATTACAAGACAATGACACCGATAAAATTGTGAGTAACACATTATATGAATTCATAAATTGACAACACATAATGACTCTATAAATTATTAGCATTCATCTTTTAACCACTGATCTTTGATATATTTTCACTCCCTGTTAGATCCAAAGTGGTGTTTAATTGTCACGATATGCAACGATGATCCATTGATGTGAGTCCGAAAAACCAAATTTTTCTTTCAGACTCACATAACATTTTCAGCCAAAAAACTTTGATTCAAACTTTCCACTTATCCGAGCTGGGTCAAAAGGTGAGTCAAGGCTCCTCAAGAGACCTTTCATGTCCAACATAGCACCATAAATCAACCTTGGCAAGCATTTATTCAAATTCTAGCTAAAGCGGTCATATGTTTTTTGGAGACACGGTAGTATATGACAACTTATATGTAAACGACATAATTTGGCATAGTTTTTTTACGACACCATCCAAGACGTCTTCCACTGGTCCACGATCACCAAGAAAGCATCATTGATGCTAGAACCAAGAAAATGTTCAACTTAGCCAATGTGGCTTATGTGC
Source organism: Picea abies (assembly GCA_900067695.1). NCBI lineage: Eukaryota > Viridiplantae > Streptophyta > Pinopsida > Pinales > Pinaceae > Picea > Picea abies. The sequence goes on along the minus strand of CBVK0103422299.1, from coordinate 11,626 downwards.
ATGGAGTTCCTGGAAGGATATCTGCCAAGTAACAATGCTAACACTGAAACCCAAGAACTATTCAATGGGAAAGCAGGGCATTTTTCTTCTAGCACCGTCTATTTGGCATTTACATGGAGAATATGTGTAAATGGTCACTAGGGCTAAAAAACAGTGTTAGTCCAGCATCGTCCATTCGACGGTTGCATGGGAAGTACGTGTAAAATATTCCTAGGAAGCCAGTTCAATAGTACATCGATATCTTCTCCAAGCGCTATGGCTCAACCCTATTCTCTCCCCGAACTTAGCCTCTAAAACAACCCGTTCTGCGAAGCCCAAGCCCGGGTCCGAGGATTCTACTAGACCAGTCTAGTTAGCCTTCTTTCTTCTGTTTGACACAACAATAGGCACTTGCGGTGACAATTTTTTAAGAATGGCTATTGCTTAGAAAATTGTTTAGACAGGTTATTGTTGGCACCTACTTCCGAGCACTATTATATTGTGAGGAAGATTTCCCTTGGCGGACTTTCAATGTCCCTTACTTTTCTCTTGAATGAACTTGATTTTCTCTCTCGCTTTATGTGAATTGGGCAACTTACAAGAGAGCCAAACAACACTGCTGGCCAAGTTTGGCGGGTTACGTTACAGAGTGGGTGACTTCGGGTTAAGTTACAGAGCGGGTGGCTTTAAAGAGTGGGTTACAGATCGGGTGAGGCAACTTCAGTAGCGGGGCAGAGCGGGTCGACTTTCTGAACTAACCTTGTATTATTTCTTATAGCTTGTACAAAGAGCCGTTTAAATGTAATAACGCATCAGTCGTGGTTAACACGGATCGATAATACCCTACCTCAGATGTATCATCCTGAATGACGATCCAGGATTTTTGTTGGAGGTATTAATTTCTACCTACCAACAACCACCTGTGAGCCGCGCGCGAGAAATTACTGTCGATTTTAGTAAAATTCGTTGATGGTTGTAGAAGAGTCATCTGCAAACCCTAGCCGCCGCTGGAGGAGGTCCGCATGATGCTGAGGTAGACGACATCAGCAGTAGCACTCAAAGTGTGAGGGCCGAAAGCTTAAGAAGAGCCGTGGCAGAAGAGAGATGTTGCTGGAGAGGATAATCGAGGAAGGAGAGCAGGCATAGTAGATTTGCTCCAATCCGCCATTTCTGTAGACATTTCATGTACTGTGGAGTTATTCAAAGCTGGCGACCGAGAAGTATATGGTGTGTGTGTTTTTGCTCGGATTTCTTGCCCTCGGAGCCAAGGGAGATGCAGCCGCAAGAGCCCCAAATCCAGACATTTGCAGGTTCTGATCTGGAGGATTTTAAGTCAAAGGCATCCTCGCTAGAGTCAATAATTGAAGAAAAAAAAATTAAAATTTCCAGTTTAAGAGAAAAGGAGTCACTCATTGCCGAAAGAGAGAAATTACCAGAATAAAAGTGGGTTTGATTGTCTGTTTTATTTCAATGTGGTAAAGATGGTGAAGGCATGGTGACATGGTTATATATATATTGAATATATGTTAATGATTGTATCTCATAAAAAAAAAAGCACTAAAAGGGTGCATGTTCACTCCTATTACTAATGAATGTGAAAGATTGGTGCATGTTAGGCACCTTACATTGTTGTAAGTATTGTTTTAAATGGTGACTAGAAGGGCACACAAAGGTCTTGTGTATGTAAAAAGGTCCTCCTTTGGAATTGTAAAAGGGCATTGAGTATATAGAGAAGTTATTTGGAATGTTCATGTAGGATTTCCTCTTGTCAAGAGGAACTTGAGTCAAGTTGTAAGAGGGAAGGTCAAGGTCAAGTGATTGGGTCTTTGAATGATTCTAAAATCTTTGTGAAAAGGAGTCTTGAAATGTAAAGACATTAATCTCAAGAAGACTCAAAATGAGTGCTAGTTAAAGTTAAAGTTAAAGTGAGAGTCTGTTTGTTAAGCTAGTCAAAAGTTGAGTCCAAATCAAATGTTAAGTGATGTAAAAAGTTCAGTAGTACAATGATATTTTCTCCAAGCTCGATCGAGTCCCTATTCTTTCCCCAAACTTAGCCTCTAAAACAGCCTGTTCTGCGAAGCCCAAGCTCGGGCCCGAGGAGGCTGCATTTGCTCGATGAATATAACCAGGGACTCTTTGAATTCTACTAGACCAATCTAGCTAGCCTTCTTTCTTTTGTTTGACACAACAATAGGCACTTGCAGTGGCAATTTATTAAGAATGGATACTGCTCAGAAGATCGTTTCGACATGTTATTGTTGGCACCTACTTCATTAGTTGGCCCTGGATCAAATGTATCTATCTGTAGCTGGCCCTGGATCAAATATATCTATTGATGGTGTTGATGGAACCATAATTTCTACTTTTTTATGCTTCAATGGGTTCTAAGCATTGGGGCATGCAACTGGATCTCTATTTTTGCTGGAAGAAAGGAGGCGATAAGAGACAAGGAAGTACCAATGGAAGGAAGCAAGCCGAGATGGACAACCACCAATGCAATGGAGGCAAGTAACTGTTCCAGAAGTTATTGAAAATGCATTGTCAAACCAAGATGAGCAAGGCAAAGATCGATATCCTCAAAATAAGAACGAAAAAGTTGGGGAGACGAGAGAGACAACTGATTATTTGAGGCAGACGGAGAAGCAGGATGTGGATAAACAAATGTCGAAGGGAGTTGCCAAAAAATTTGTGGAAGATTCAATGGATCAGACAGTACATGGATCTGGTAGGCTGAATGCATCCCAATAAAACTGTTATGGATTATGTAACTAGATACATCTACACTTTTAAATTTCTAGTGGGGATTCACTTATTTTCCTTAATTTCTTTTGTTTAAATGCATATTGATTGTTTATGTTATTTTTTTGGCTTTATAAACTGATTTATCTTTATTGTCTTCCATGATAACTAGAGAAGAAAGTAGCACTACAAGTATACCACTATCTAATTCTTTGGGTGTCACTAGCTGGCCCAGTGGGGTTCCTTCATTAGGGTAATTTGCACAGAACATTGGTTCCCTCTTTGTGGGGTTCCTTCATTAGGGTAATTTGCACAGAACATTGGTTCCCTCTTTAGTGTCTAGAGAAATTTTTATATCTCGTATCAAACAAGGTATATTTCACATTTTAATTTGAAATCATTGATAGGTATCACCCACTTGCCACAAAGGCTAGTGCAGGTTCTTCCTATTCATCTCCTAATTCTTTAATGGCAACAACCACAGTCGAAGAGAAGAGTACATTAACCCCCGTGGTAATGCCATTTATACATGCCCTATGATTTTACATTTATTCTCTTTCAAATATATTCTTTATTGCAAAATATGATTTCATTAACAACAAATTATGTGAAGAATTAGTAAGTTCTTGCTTTCTGTTATTTTTTCCCACTTAACTCTATTGTTATTGTCTGACTTGTTTGAAATTTGAATCTAACTCTTAAAATCTTCCCTATTCTACATTGTAACATGACAATGAGTGATATCGACTATTCCTTCATGCCCTTTTTGGTTGGTTTTACATTAATCTATGATACTTGTTACAATGGAGTTTTGGGGTATTCTCTCATAAATCTGTGAAATGAATTTTGCTTCGGAGCTTATTTCCCTTGGTTTTGAATCTTTTTCCTCTTTATGAAAATCTGATATCAGATTTTTCTTATGGCTTACCAATCTGATACTATTCAACGTGTCTCAAGAGGCATAATTATGGCACCTGAAGGCATCAATGGAAGTATATGTGGGACATGAGACTTAGTTCAGAAAGTCTTATAATTTATTCAAGCAGACTGTCGTGTGAAAGGATTGAGGAAAAGTGAATCTCATGTTGGTCCAGAGGATGAGGTTATTCACAGTGGCCATTTTAGTAAGCCATTTTAGTAAGTCCCCTCTTGTAGCAAGTGATGATGCACCCTTTCATTGGGAAATAAGTGCTTGGTCTTTTCCAACTATCATATTGATTAAAGCCAATGTATACCCATCACTTGCAACTAATGTTTAAGAATAAAGTTTGTCAGTGTTTGTTTCCATTTGTGACTTTGATATCCTCTACATTTTCAGGTGGTAAATTCTGGAGTTCCTAGAATATCTCCAGAGATGCTGGTGGATTCAGCACCGACATTCATAGATTGCATTCATAGTTGGATAAGTAAACAAAAATTCCTAGTTGCAAATAGTCAATACTGAATAGTAGAGAAGTAAGAAGTAAATAGCAACACACTAATTAGGAAAGAATGTAGGAAGTAAATAGGAAAGAATGTAGGAAGTAGATAAAATGTTAATCGGTAAGTATTAATTCTTATTTCTGAAATCATTTGGGAAGAAAACAGTGAATAGGTATCAGTAATCAGTAAATAGTAAGTAGGAATGAAAACTTACTGTAATTTCAACCTTGCAGAAACAATGATAGCGATGAATCAACCAGTGAACCAACGATGAATCAGCCTGTAAACTAGTGATGAATCTATATCCACTTTTCTCTTTTGTATGATGGTCATGCAAATCAATTGCCTAGGCAGAAACTTACAATGGTGAAACAATGACAATGACAATGGCGGTGGATGCCCAATACTGCCAAAATTCACCCCATATAAAAATCCTCTAACTTACTGACTTACCCTTCAGACATTGTTTGACTTACCTTGCAGATGTGTTTGGACAACCGAATAGACATAAATAGAATGATATCAATAAATAAATGAATTACGAGCTTCAATAAACTTAGGTTATTGAACATTAGGAAAAATGCTTGTCAGGTTCCATTTATTGATCTCAAAAAAAGCATCAAAAGCTTTAGTAAACATCTATGAACATTTAATATGCTGAAAACTTAAGGCTATGTAAATATTAAATCCGTTTAATATGCTAAAATCCTAAGCTATGTAAACATTGAATATTCGACCCCAAACTTAGCACATCTATGTTCTTCAAGCTAGGCAAACTTAGGATATCGACGCTCCTCATAAAAAGAGTTGGGCAATGCATATCTATGTTGCTTGTAAAAAGAGCTAGGCAAACTTAGGATATCTATGCTCCTGGGAAATAAGAGGTCGAACATATTAGCCAATAGAATATTTAATAAAAACAATTAAAGTATTACAAAAAAAATTATTTTACTTATACTATGTACAACATTGACGAACACAAAAAAAAATGTCTAGTCAAAGGAAAATTAATTCAAGGTCAACGCTAAAGTGATCGCTAGAGTCCTGGCCTTCGACGGGGACTAATAATTAACATCGACACATTTGATAGCATGGAATCCATGTTTAAGTAGATAAAATAAAAACCCAGTTTCATGATTACACTCGACCTGCATTCACAAAGTCACAATCTCTCCTTAAAAAGCAACTATGTGTTAATCCATAAGATTTCACTCTGAAGCTTTTAAATATGATACAAACATTCAAAAGATTTCCTTTTAATTATGATAAAAACATTCAAAATATTTCCATGGTGGGAGTTGGCCAACTTAACCCCATATGAGTGGAGTTGTCATCCCATCCCCTGACTGAAATTTGGTGACAAAGACAATTGCCCAATTGTCAATTAAATGAATGATATGTATGAATAAATTATAAATAAATTAGATGTTGAAATACAATGGATACATATGAATAAATTATAAAGTAAAGTGATAAAACACCATGGATACATATAATTGAGAGTAAATTAGTGAGCATATTATTTAATAGACATTTATGATTACAAAGGTAAATAAAATTTTGAGGTTTAGGAAACAATATTCAAATTTTATTTGCATGTAAATGTGAACAATAACCAGAATTGAAGAGACATTTTAGATGGAATCTCTAAATAACAAATGGGATATTTAAATGGGAAAAATGGTAGCTGGTACTTATAAATTTCAAAACAAACACATTTGTCAATGAATACACATTCTATAGGGGTGCAGGTGTGCGTGAGCTGAAAGCCTAAACATTTTATAGGTGGTGTAACCTAACCGACACATTTTTTCTTGGCACCCTCCACATTACACCCTGCATACTATCGAGCAATACCATAATCTCCTTCCACATATCAATTCAATTCTTCCAATTCTAAGTATACTCATTTAGAATTGGTACGAAATTATCTGATAAATTCCATAAAATATGTTGATTATAATTCTAGCACCATTAATGTTTTTGCACATCTAAGGCCTTTCAGACACCAATACATTGCAAGAAATTTTCCATCGAGAATCTACTCTAAAATTATAATAGAGGCCAAATTCGATGACCAACCACAAGTCTTGAGACTTTGGAAAAAGTTAAATTCATGGGATCCATTTGGGAGAAGGAATTGAGTGCTCTATGGAGGTGGGTGGTCATGGAAGAGGCTTGATGGATGACGTTGAAGAATCATTAGCAATCCAAGGCTTATTTCAGAGATGGGTTCATTGATCTAAAAGAATGTCTTATGGTCTTTAAGTCAACCCCGCGAGGATAAATCCTCCTGCATTTTTAAAGATGTGGTACTCCTATATTTCAAATAACATATAAAAGCATAAAAAGGCTCGAGAGAGGACCAATCTGATTATTGAAATAAATATTCACAATCAAAGAATACCTAAGAAAGGACCATGTATCTTGTAGAGAGAAAGTATTTACAATATGTTACAAGATCATAAACCAAAAGAGTATATAGTAAATCAGAATGGAATTTCCATCACATCATTCATCAAAGTAGAACATAATATGCAACAAAAGGGAAAGGAAAATATGGACCACATATGGAAAAGAACTCTAAATGATCATTCCATTATATCCAATAAAGATTATGATAGACACACATTTAAAATCTAGCTATTAAATTAAAAAGTCTTGAGAAATCAATAATGTTATGTCCCAAGTTAGTTCTCTAGGAACCTAAAAAAATAATAGATGTCTTTAATAAATAGGCAGTAAATGTCTTGAAATACAAATAAAAGAAACTATGTTTTTCCTTCAAAGAGGACTGGATGGGGATCCCGCGGACCATAAAATGAAAGAGACCTGGAAGACACAAGAAAAACAACCAAGGGTTAGCCTTAGGTTTCACAGGTTGCTAAGAACAAAAAAGGAAATATGACAAACGACCGTAGAAGAAAAGATGGCAAGTGTGAGAATATGGTTTCTATTTGACTCATTGTGATGGAAATCTTTTTCCAACTGTTACTTGCTTGATGATGCTTATTTTGTAGATGGTTGTTGTGTTGGAGGTGGCATAACTGTTGTAACTGCTTCATGCGTATTTGTCTCGATGATCTTGCTTAGGGATTTTCTTAGCCACTCTTCTATGTATTCCCTCATTGTGGCCACCGTGATCTCATGCTTGGTCTTTATCTTGAATGACACATTCTCCATTTCTCTTAGGTCAATACCCAATTGGTGCAACTTGTCGTCAATGTCAACATTCTTGTTAATATATTGGACCAGCCACCTTTCAACTTTATCTTCGAAGAATTCTATTGAGTCAGTGAACTCATTCTCCCATGCAACTTTTAATGCCTCAAGTTGATTTAATAATTTCTCTTTAGACATAAGTATTGTGTCCATTAATAAATTTGGGTCATCAAGTTCCTTTGTGAGATCAACAAGTTTTGAGAAAAGGTCACCTCTCTTACTTTTCACAACATCTAGCCCATTTAACATTTCTCTTAAGCTTTTAATTATTTTCAACCAACAAAAATTGATTTGTTTCATCCAGATACTAGAGGGAAGGTTTTGTTCTCTTTTGTGGGTGTCATTTAAACTTGAAACTTTAGCCGCAAATGTTCCCACAACATCCTTGTAGAGACCTTCGTTGTTTTCCATATCTTTTTGGAGATATTGTTTGAAATGCATAATCCTCGCTGAAAAACCAATGGAGCTTTGTGCAAGCTCCCATATTTCTTGGATTAAGTCTATTCTTTTTTGAACTCCATCTCCAAGATACTTTCTCACTATCGACATATGAACCTTTCAATTTAATTCTAATTTATGGGACATCCTCTAGGGTAAGTGTTGGTTGAATTGTGATTAGTGACTTAGCAAACAATGATCTCGATATCAGAGTTGTCTCTAATTCCTTTATTTTTTCATTTAAAATTAATTTTTCTTTTTCTATATCACAAACAAATTCTTTCAATGCCTCTCTGGTTGCCTCATGAAACTATACACTTTTTGAAGGTGCAACCCCATGGAAATCAATTTCTAATTTCCATTTCTCAGACACTTTCTTGTTTTTCATGTTTACCTTCTCTATTAACAATTTTTTGGAATTTCTATTGTAGGCTGCGTGGTGAAGTGTTACAGATTCTTCTTCAAATATTTTTGTTTCTTGGGTGACCAAAGCTTCAGAAATTTCTTAGGTTTCCAGTAGTCATTGTTCTGACCAGTTAGGCTCTTTGATAATTTCATCTACATCCATTGCTCATGGAATTTCTTGAATTTCAGGCATTTCTAGTCCTGGTTTTTGGGTCTCTCTTTTTCTTTTAGCAGAGGTATGTACAACATGGGATTTTTCAAAAAAAATCTTCGTAAGGTCCTGGTCACCGCCATCATTTGAGTTTTCGGCCGGTGTTTTCATTTTTTCCATACCACTACTCCTTGGTTTTGTTTTAGTTAGGGTACTTCTTTGTGAAATAGTGGGGGAATTGGGGTTTTTATTTGTTACTTGTATGCCTTGTCGATAACACTCATTAGTGCTAGTTAATTATTCAATATCATTCAAGGTTTCATTGATTGAGGTCTTGGGGAGATTTAAATTGTCCCCTCCTTCTTTAAATTGTTCAGACTTAGTGAAATAAGAAGAATATCCCACCAGGGACATATGCGCAATAAATAAATCATTAGGGTCGAAACCCTCAATGCATTCAACTTCATTCATGCCGAGTTAATCAAATTGTCTTGCAAATTCACCTAAATGAGAGATATGTTTTACAACAACTTTTCTAACTCTTCAGGTCAATGGGATGAACTGCTTTTTCCTTTTCTCATTAAAGAAATGATCCCAATACTTGTATTGATTGCATACTTCTATAACAAAGTGTTTGTTTGATACATAGAAATGGAGCAGAAACGGTTTCTCTTGGAAACTGAATAACCTTATGGCACCAAAATCCTCTATAGTTTCAAAAATTTATTTATGTGAGAGAAAGGTGGTAGCCTCAAGTGACAGTGTTGATGTGTTGGGACCAAAGATTAATTTTTTAAATTTAGAAATAAAATTGTTATGGACTGGCTAGAAATAATATTGAGCCTTTTGTCTCCATATGGTTGGATATTAGGCAAATACGGGCTCCACCTTGAAGTCGACACTCCTTTCCCACCACAAGTCTTCGAAAACATGGCAGTAAGCTATGGTAAAAAACAAATAAGATGTCATGTAGAATTTTCGGGTCCTTTTCAAACCACCCAATTGAAATGAAATTTCATTGGAAATAAGGCGGCCCTATTCAATCATGGTGTCTTCATGCACAATGAAGTGGAGGATATAAATGATATTTTTCAGCATAGAGGTCGTGGATTCCAAACCAATTATACGTGCAAACAACCATGCAAATTCCTTGTAGGGATACTTTAATGAACTTACCCCAATCTTAGTGGCATTGGTATTAGCTCTTGGGTCAACCAAATATTTTTTGAGGAGCTCTTCTCCTCTTATGTGTTCCTTGTTGAATTCACTAGCTTCTTCACCCTTGAACTGCATGGTGGGTTTCGTTAATCGTAGAATTCTTGTAAAAACTGAAGGAGCCAAGGAGATGTGTTTTTTCCCTTGAACTTGAATTATTCTCCTTTCTTAATCAAATTTATCTCATCACCAAAGAACTATTATTCTCCTTTCTGTTCGAGGATTTAAAGAGTACATACTTTCTTATGTAAAAAATGGGTTTCCACCGATGTATGAATTGAATTTGGAGAATGTAGTTATCACTTAAAACTTTTTAGAAAGCATGTTTACAGTTACATTATGTTTGTTTTTTCTATTGTGATAATTAGGACACATGATCAGTAAATAAAAGTAAAATGATAAGTTAATAAATTTATTTTTAAAACTCTATATTTTAAAATTTACATTTATGTGGTTTGTTTAAAAAAATGCATTTATGTAAATTAAAAAATATTAACAGATTGCTTAAGAATTCTCTTTCAAAAATGTTTGAAGTTTTTTGTTGATAAGCACTAAACACCTTGTTAGTTGGTAAGCACTAAGAAATTTGTCTTTAACATTGTTATCAGTCCCCTATACTATGGCATGAAATCTCTATCGGTTACATTTCATGATTGTCCAATAACCTTGAAGCTAGATACCACGTTGCGGGGAAACCTTAAACATCGTCACCACTTCCATATACACTAGGAGAGTTAATGAAGGTGGTGAATTAGGGGATTAGATGTCCACTAGGGAGCATTTAATGTAGCCTCCACACCCAAACTCTTAAGCTCAACAACTTTTTCGATTCATCCCCTGTTCATGTGTTCAGTTGTGAAGTAGAGGAGACCAATGCCATTCTCATAAATCTTCTTCCCTTACTTATTGCATTTGTGGTATGTTTGTCATGGCTTAATGCCGAAGTTGTTGAAATTAAAATTATGTGCACAACATAAAGAAAAATCTCAAAGACCCAATGAATGCATTGAACAACTAGGAGATCTTTGTTTCTTCTCCATGTCAGTGGAATGAAATCTCTGCAACATTATCATTCAATGATAGAGATCAATATAGAACTTTGCTTGATTTTTATGCACTTAACTCCCTACAAAGTCTGGACTTGTCAAAGAACAATTTTTTTGGTAAATTCCCTTTTTATATCACAAATCCAATTTAATTTTATGCCTTGAACTTAAATGATAATCCTCTGGATTAGAGATTAATACCCATAGAGATATTTTTCCTAAAGAATCTTAATAGGTTGCAATTGTTTGTAGTGTAACCTATTAAGACCCATTTTTCCTTACATCACCAATCTAATAGAGCTTGGAAACCTAGAGATCTCTTACAATTATTTAAAAGGAATTATACCAAAAGAAATCACAAGGCTTGTGAAGTTGTATGAATTGGAACTATGTGTTAAGATCCGATCTTAACCCCTCTCCCTGGGTCATTAGTTAGTAGGATACGTTTTCTATTTAATAAAAGCCAACATTAGTTAATAAGGCCTAATAAATAAAAAAGAATAAGTCAATGTAAGAAGACCTAATAGAAGCTTCCGCTTCTAGAAATATCTTCCTCTAGAAGTTTCCTTAGAAGGTAGAATTAATATAAATAAGAGTAGGAGGCATTCAATATTTTGTCTTGGATATTATTGTAATAGAGATCTGCTCTATTGGAGGTTTCCCCCTCGAAGAGGAAAGTAAACATTGCTATCATAATAAAGTTGCTCTTCCTGGTGATTATTCTGGTGTTCCTCTGATATTTTTCTTGATATATCATTATTATTTTGTCCTTGTTTGCTAGATATTTCTTGTTCTGCATAATATATTGTATCAGGAATATTGCAAGTGGTATTAGAGCTCTTTCCAAGTCAAGACTTGTGGGATAATATTTTTTTTTCAGGGTAGAGACGTATTTCAGTGTCTTTAAGTTACATATATCTGTCGTTACGCACATAAACCCACGGTCGGGGAGTCATACACGCAGGAAATACAAGTGGTTCTTAAGCACACATATGTTGGCCACCCTTGT
>CBVK0103422277.1:0-11609 GCA_900067695.1 Picea abies | reverse complement strand
CACACACACACACACACACACACACACACACACACACACACATATATTAAAAGATGAAGACTAAGCTAGCACATACCTCCAATTTTCTTTGAATCCATTGGCTCTCTCTCTCACACACACACACACATATGTGTGTGTCTGTGTGTGTGTGTGTATCCCAAAAAAATTAATACCATCGTCATTTCTTGGTAATGGAAAATCTAGTCCAAATAAATGTCTTCTCTCATCATTAATATCAACCTCCCTTTTTGTGTTCACTATGTGCACTTTCTTCCTATGGTCTCTATTACCTTCAACCAGCCTCTCCTTTGGTGATCCAAACCCAAATCTATAAGTTTAGGATCTTTACTACCACATAAATCTACCATAGATAGATTTGATACCCTTCACCCAATGTATAACCCTGGTGACTGTGTTTATCTAAGGTAAGAGAGTATAGGCTTGGTACTAAAAAAATGGGATGGATTTTTTAAACATGTGAGCTTGTACAAGTTTTAACATGCAACACTATGAATAATAGAGATATAACCTTAATTTTTTCTCTAAAAATATTCCCATTATCCCAATCAAATGTCAAATAGGATTGCCTTAACTCTAACTTTGTCAATAATTTCCCACCTCTCTTATACCCCATAGCTATCCATTTCTAGGAGGAAGTGGCCCATTATTTAACATAGGGAATAGCTCACCTAATTTCCCCATGGAGTGCATAAACAATAGCTCCTAAGAAAACCCTAGCCCCACAAAACTATTAAAAAATTGTAAAATATGTGGAGAGGTTCATGCTTACCTTGATCTAAAAACACTTTCTCCATTTGATCCATTACCATTGTATTTGAAATAAGATGCCATTACCATATATATTGCACTCCCGAAAAAATCTATGTTCCACCTAAATGTTCCATAACTTTAATATGTCTTGCATAAATACACTCTTCTTTCATATTCTTCACTATTTGTTTAATACTGAGGAGCATTGATTAAAGACTTGGAGCAATTCCCAAAGAAGGTTCAAGTTAAAAAAGGAGAAATTCAAGAGGAAGCTTCATGGAACAAAAGGTTAATAAAAAATTTCAATCTTCATCATTTATGAAAAAAAAATATTTTTAGAAAAAAACCTAAACTTTATAGTTTTAAAAAAAAATATGAACAAGTTAGATTTTTTTTATTTTTTTTTTTAAAAACCCTTGAGATTTTTTGTTTTTAGGGGAAAAAGGAAAAAAAACTAAAGTTAGGGGAAAGTCTTTTAAAAACAAATAAATAAATAAATTTTCCTATGAAGGAAGGGAAAAAGGAGGGGACACGGGGATTGATTTTTAAAATAACTTTGTTTCTTTATAAGGTTTGTCTTAGATTTTTAAATTTTGTTTTTCTTCATATTTTTTTTCCTTTTTATATTTAGTTTTATATATATATATATATATTACAAAAGAAAAAAAATATTATATTTAAAAGGAAGAAATATGCATGTTCCTATACCGTATATAGACTGCTTTTACATCCAAAACCTACAAACTACCTTTTCATCAAAAAGATACATAGTTGCAAAATTGTAACTTGCATTCACATACAAAGACCAAAATACCTTCTCTTCATTATCGTTCTATCATATGTGTCAGTACATTTCTGACTTGCTAACTTTACATATTAGTAATAGTCTAAAATTGGCATTCCATGGCTTCCACTTCTTCCCCATTGATGAATTCATAATAGCCCATTTCCCCAATAGGGAGAGACGGAACTTCCTTGGATAGCTCGTATGCTTTCCCATTTAGTTCACGAAGAATATGACTGAAAGATTCAGAGGCCTATTTATATCCTGAAGTAGGGAGAAAAGTATTACATCTGACAATAAGGCCTTTTTCCTAGCCCACTCGATCACCAACTTTGAATCGACCATAACTTGTAATATTTTAACATTATTTTTAATTGCAGCTTCCAAGAGGATCCATAATACTATAAACTCTACCCTATTATTGTTCCAGTACTAGGAGTGTATTAGATATGGAGATAATGGTTTTGATTCGGAAAGAGAACAAATCCTACCCCGCAACCAGGTGGGTGGCCTTAATAGACCCCATCGAAGAACCCCCAAGGAATATCATAATCAATCTCAAGCATGATCAAAATCCTGGGATTTTTTATCTTTATCTCCACTTTGTATTCTTTGGATAAGTTTAAGATGATGTTGACTTTAATTTCTGGAGAGATAACCTATCCATAAAAATTCTAAAATTGTAGGCCCACCACAAAATGGAAACCAAAAGGCATAGTATCCCAGCATATCACTTTACTGCTTTATCTGACATTCAGTCTTTAAAATAGTCGTCCATATTTTCCTTGGTATAGGATGACTTCAGCTTTAGATTGTCTTGGATGATCTTCATTACCTAAATTGTATAAACACGATCAATTAAAATGTGAGAAACAATTTCCTTGTGAGTTTTTCATAAGAGACATATGTTGGGTCCACACCAACCACTTTTGATTCCATTCTCCCAAGTTAACAGTGTATTGTCTAAATATAACTAGTGGGTGATCCTACTCTTCAAAGGAACATTGATCTTCCAAATGAAACTCCACCACCATTGTTTGGTACCAACAAACTGGGATTAAAGATAGAATTTATAGTCCATATTGGTTGTGAACTCCCCCATTTGAGGATTCTTTGACCAACACAGGGAGTCTAACTTTTCCTCATTTAATAGAATGAAATTAGCAACTAGGAGTCCAATGAATCGATCCCACTCTTTGGATTCAGCATTGATCAGGCCCAAGGTAGTTGTTGACTTCCATCCTGGCCTCCCTCTCATTTGTGGTGACTAAGCCTTCGCATCATTCAGAGTGGGGATATTACTCAATCTAATCGCCTAGAGGAGAGAATCCAAAACTATAAATTCATTGATTTCCCCCCAACCATGGATCCTCGCCTATGAAAACATTTCTACCATTGTCGATTTTCCATACAGTCCATTCTCCAACCAAAGGGAAAGAGACAACCAAATATTTCCATACAATAGACCTTTTGGCAGATTTATGAGGTTTTTTATACCAATCATCATCTGACAATTTGGGGGAACACTTTGAATGTATAACTCTATCCCACAATGAGTTACCATGAGTTAATATCCATAAACTTCAACCCACAAGATCCTAAGAAAAATAATAAATATTATTTATCCCCCATCCTTCAAGATTCTTGTAATACACTACTTTGGACCATTTTACTAAGGGTATACCTCTCAATATGCATGATCCTGACCAAATATACTGAAATATTATTTTGTGAGTATTTTAAAGGATTCCTTTTTGGATCGTTGCAATAGAAGTCCAATATACTAGAATGTTTTCTGTAACAGACTTAAGTAAAGCTAGTATTCCTCCTCCAGAAAGAATTTTTTTACCTAGACTGAGACCTAAGCTTCTACTTTCTTGACAAGCCACCCCCAATCAGTAGACCTGTATTATCTGGCTTGAGATAAATCAAAAATACTTGATCCCATCATCCAAATTCTTCATAGGGACCGGAATTATGTTTACAATCTGTTGGTTTTTTGGGTCCATGATTTGGTAAGGAATCAAACAAGATTTATCATAATTAATCGTCATTCCATTAGTTGTACAATACAATTCAAGGACTCCTTTTAGAGTAGAGATGTCCCTCAAGGTTTCTTGGGTACAACAAATCACATCGTCCACAAAGAGTAGATGTGAAATTGTTTCTCTCTCCGACACTTTTAATCCCCGAATCACCCCTGTTGGGTTCCTTTTGGAACAAGGGTGAGAAAAAGGAGGTCCCTTAACTATCTAGTTAGGCTATCCAGAAAGCACAGCAGAGAGTTAGTTTATTAGTGGCTCAACTAACATAAATAAACAAGAAATAAACAACAATGAAATAAATCTACACTAAGAAAACAATAACTTTAAATGAATGCACAAAGAAGACACAAGAGAGATATACCAAGTAAATTGAACTTTGAATTGATACTCCTTGGAGAAATATGGAACTTATGAGTCCCCTCTTCCTCCTTGGGAAGGCTCTTGAGTCCCCAAGTACAAAGTTGTCTTTCTACTATTAATAGCTAACAAAAGAAAATGATGAAGAAAAGAGTGATGGACTAATCAAGAGGAGATATTCCTAACACTTGCTATGGATTCCCAAAGATTTCTAAGAGGAAAATGGCTTCCCAAAGTTGAAAATGAGCAGCATAACAATACTCAAATGCTTCTTCTTTTTTTCATACAATGGCTCTTTCTTTATAGGAGGATGGAAAGATTTTTCTTAACTGATTCCAAATGTGAATGGGAGGTCCTTGGAGGTACCTCCTATCCTTTTCAGTGATCCCAAGGTGAAATTTGGGGGCGATTTCGGGTATGGGTGAGATCCCCTTCATCCCAAAAGTGGTTGAGGCCCGACCAAACTCATCAATGCATGTTTTCAGTTTCCACGCGGGTATTTTGACTGTTAGTCACACACTATGTGCTTCGTACACCATGCTAGCCTGTGCAGATGTGCGTACACTGCTTTGGTTGAATATGCGCAGATTTCTAGAACCACTTTTACATAGTTTTATGATTGTCTTTCCAACCTGAGTGTGATCCTTCCATGAATATTGGTAGTATGTTGTTTTTTTGTTAATTTTTTCTTCATCCATTGTCTGTATTAGTAGTGAGCCATTTCCGATGATAACATATTTCCCCTAATGTGTGAGGTTAGGAGCATACGCATAGCCAAAATACATCATAGTTTCTTTTGGTGATGATGACATTGTGTAGAAAATGAGAAAACTTGAACGTGAGGAGTTGTGAGAGTCATCCATTAAAGGGAGAGGGGATGGAAGATCAGTACAAAGTATGTTATAAAAACAAAAATTGTTTGTACAAATGAGGCAGGTATGCCCCATGCTTGTATCATGAGACCATAAAGAGATAGTCATAACTAAACTTGTTGATGAAGTAGATATCTGCAACGCCCTCGGGGGCGTTAAAAAAAACAGGTGACGATTTTGATGATGTAATTGGCTCTAAATAGAGTGGTGAAGGACTCGGAGGCATTGATNNCATAATCAAATTCATAGGTCTTCAGCCGCTACTGAAAACTGTAATGGTCGCAAAGTAAGATCCACCGTAACATGATATTGTGTTGGAGTCGAATGTCATGGGGACCAACGAAATCAAAGAGCAATTAAGACTCTATGTGTTGTTTGAGGATACTCATTGTCAATGGAATGAGAGCCAAGATATTGTCACCTTTTCTGGAAATTTGTTGATGTCAACATGAAAAGTAACGTGATGAGAAGAAGAAAAGGGCTTCTGGATATCCGGGTTGATCATCATGGTGTCGAAAACTATATTGATACCAGTAAAGGGAGAGATAATCATGAACGATGTCTGGAATATACAAGATTCCATAACTTCCCTTGGTTGGGGGGTATTGTGCAGCAGCCATAATGTATTATATGGTGTCAGGGGGATGGCCAAATATGGGAAAATTGTGTTGAAGGGGTGAGACTACAAGGGGATGTAGCATAGTTCAAAGCGATATGGGACACAAAGGTCTAGTGGTGGTCAAAATTTTGACTAGGATACAAATGGATTACATAGGGTGTGAGGGTAATGAGATGCCCCAACCAAGGGTAACAGGGGTTGCATTGTGCCAAGGAAGAAACTGCCATCGGGTGCGATGGAAAAAATCTATTTTACTTGTTGAAATGAAAAACGTGTTTTTCACAATTACCAAATGAATAAATAATGGGGTTGAAAGTACATGTATAGAAATGGGTGTCCAAGTGGAGTATGGATTGGCTAATAGAGGGCACAAATAGATACTGGTGAGGGTGGGGGCCCCATTGGTTAGTTTTTGTACTAGGTAGATGAATGGAGGATAATGTTGTTGATGGGAAATTGATGGTGGATGATATGGAAGGTTAGTGATAATGCGAAGGTGCACTTAATGTACCAAAAAAGCATAAGGTGGGAGTCCATAATGGGGTAGTTAGCATGATGAGGAAGAAGTATGAGGTTTTTACTTGAGGGTGTAACACTACCAGGACACCAGATCCTAATGGATAGAACAGGATGAGTGTCAATATGCCAAGGGATAAATATATGCGGAACAACTCGTTGAGGTGAGAGAGCTATTGAATGACGGTACCTAAATGCAATGGAGGTGATGGTACCACAGAGCCATGTGTGGGGAACCTAAGGCTAATTGTCAATGGGTATGATGGGAAAATGAAACTGGGAGTAGAGGGTTGAATGGTATGTCAGTTTGGAATATGTACTTGGAGGGGCTAAGGGATCCCATGACTAACAGTGAGAAAGGGGTTGTGGGTGAATACTTGCACATTCAATCTAAATACCTAACGTGAAACAGATATTTGACAATAAAACATGTGCATAATAGTTGTGTGATAATAAAATGTGGCCACAGGATGCGTACATGTGCCCGAGGTGGCCAAAAGGGGTCCCTAGGGCTTCGGATTGAAATGAGAATACAAGAGTATCGTTGTGAAGGTGAGGGAATTTGGATCTTGTGGGTGAAAATGATGTGAGAAACGAAGCTTGAGTTCTCCCGAACGGACATGAGGAAGTTGGGCCAAAGGGCGTATATAAGAGCATGGGGCCCACATAACCACCTCATTTGTACTTGATGTTGTGGAGGTCTGAAAGCTGGCTGCATGGACATTTCTGAGCCGTGGGAGAGAAGGCGAGGTCAGATTAATGTGGCAAGAGAGCCAGGTAAGCCACCAAAACCTCTTGCATAGTGTAGGCATGATTTTGGGAGGATAGGGAGTCATACGACCATTTGTTTGAGTGTGGGGGTGGGTCTGTGTGGGATATCGTGTGATCCTCGTGCACATATGTGTGGGTTTAATTAATAAATATGTGCATAGTGCATGGTTGTATCAACGACACTCATGCATATGTGCGCAGTGCTCAGGGTTTCAGCCGCATGGAGGGTGGGTTGGCCTTGTGTGCATTTGTTTGAGTAATAGCCGTGCAAATGTGCACAATTGTACAAATAATAGTCGTGCACATGTGTGACTGTCAAACAGACAACCATGCCCAAGGTGAGGGAAGAACTGCACGATTGTTTGGTGAACATTCACGCAGGAGTGCGCGATTGTAAGTAAAATAGTAACGCAAGAGTGCGCTACTGTTATTGGAACAGTCGCGCAGATGTGCACGACTGGAACAGTCGCACAGGGGAAATAGTGTGTTTATATGGATTTGATGGGAGTTTTGTCATGATGATGAGCTAACATAGATTATAATGCCATGGATGCAGGTGGCCAGTCTGATAGTGAGGATGTCGGTGTAGTGGAGGGAGAGAGACTGGGAGTCTCTGAGGAGAGAGGTGGGATTTAATGCATAGATCCGACAGCATTTGGCTCTGGGATCCTGTTCTAATTCATAGTACAAATGTGGAAACCGAATCAACAATGATTTTTGGTACATGGGTGAGATCTGCAGATTACTGCAGATATTGACATTTACTTCATTACTGGGCTCTTGTTCCGAGGGGCGACTCTGGTGGGGCAGTGGAGGCTATCGACTGGGGTGTCTGTGGGGGAACTAGAGAGACGGTATTGCTCAGGGGGAACATTTATGAGTGGTGGATCGATCTGCATCAACTCAATTGACTCACTCGAGGTATGGTTTTTTTGTGCAATGGTGGTCTGGATCTACGGGTCACTAAGGATGTAGCACATTTCATAGTTTTTTTTTGCAATGGTGGTCTGGATCTACGGGTCACTAAGGACGTAGCACATTTCTAGTGCACATATGGTGATTGTAGAGCAGGCCATGAATGGTCAAATTTTTACGTGGGATCGCTTGATGCATGAATGTATATTGGCACAGCTAAACCGGTGTGGTGTCCAGACGTGCCGAGTTCACCTTTCTCTCATTTTTTGTGCCTTCATGTTTGAGAGGGTGGTTTTACTATTCCCTCAGGTTATTTTGGATCCGCTAGCGGTGCAGGATCCGCGACTGATGAGTTGGGAAGAGTTGTTTCCCCGACATGGGCGAGGGCTTGCGATTTAGTATTGTATCCCTACATTCGAGTGGCTTTGGTGGTATAGCCCTCAGGTGTTTTATGACTTCTCGTATCACGGGATGGATTTCCAATGTCATTCAGGCATGCGCCTACCGCCTGGGGAGGACTGGGATGACCAAGGTGTGTGTATGATATTTTTTTATTTATTATTTATCATTGATTTTATATATGGGTATGTTGTTGGTACTGATACACCTTCGTTGGTTTGGTCATGCAAATGTGGGACCCGGTGGTTGTGAGGTCGATGTTGTTTGAGGGTTGGTCGATGAGGCAGGTAAGGGAGGGGTGGCCTAGGAGGTGTCGTTGGTTTGATGATCCGGGTATAGGCCCAACACATGCAGCGAGGGTAGGACCGACACATGTAGGGGGAGAAGGACTAGCAGGGGGTCGGGGCTGAGTTGAGTCGAGGGCATAGGACCGGGACATGGAGGAGTTGATGAGGCACCTCGAGGGTGTCTTGGATGAAGTTCCTGAGGAGTTGTGGCTTTAGATCTAGGATGAGGGTATCCTAGAGTTATGCATTGGTGGGGACCCACGTTGGTGTTCATTGATTCGACGGGAAGAGGTTGCGGGTGCAGCAATGACAAGGCAGATTCCTGCAGTGGATATTCTTCTTGGGGGAGCTCCATTGGCTGGTGGGGATGTACTACGGCTAGGGTCACCCTAGGTGGTAGGAGGACCATATACAGGCTGGGCCTGATTTTTTATTATGTACGAATCATTGGAACTCCCCTATTTTGTATAGATATTATGAGAGGACCTAGCCATGGAGCTAAGTCATGTATGTAATGATTTTTTGTATTAAACACAAGCGCGATCTATATATATGAGTAGACCATTTGAGATATGTGTGTATGTATTTGATATGTGTTTTTTCTTTAGTTATTGATGGATGAATGCAATATGTATGTTAATGTGATAAATTCCAATCTAGTACTTGATTAGCTATGTTATCTACCATCTCGTTATGGTTTCTAGAAATATGAGAAAATGTCATGGATTCAAAATTTCATAGCAGAAGTTTGACTTGCAGGTACTTGTGATATAGACATGGATAACGGACACAATACACATTGTTGAGCTGATGGACGATAAGTTGAGAATCTAAGAGGACACTAAGGTGACAAATATGAAGGTGACTAGCCTCGGAGAGGAGACCAATGATAATAGTGTATTCAGCTTGGTTATTGGTGGCGGGACTGAGGCATGTGCCGCTAGAGTAGAGCAACACATGGTCCAGGGTGTAAATGGCCCAAGTTGTCGAAGTGAGATTATGGGTCCAGTGTTTGGCTTCATCCGCACACCTAATGTGATAAGTGAATAGAGAATTAATCTAGTGATACAAGGACATTGGATTGTCCTCGCATAATGAGAGAGATATATATAAAAAAAAAAAGACTAAAAACAACGAGGAAAGAAAGGAACGCCTAAGGTAAAAATGGTTACACTCAGGGGTAGAATTTCTTCAAGTATAACCCATTGATCGGTTCCTTGAGGGTAGCACCTCTAGGGTGGCCTAAGATGTAAGCGCCCTCAGTAAGGAAATGACGGATGACATGGGTTCTTCGCGATAAGGATTTGAATTTTTCATGGCCAAGAGTATCATGGGCAATATCATAGGCCAGCACAAGGTCTCCTTCAGTAAATGACCGAAGGTTCACTTGGCGGTCAAAGGTGGATTTGGTCCACTTTTTGGTGGCTTCATTGTTCTGTAAGGATGCTCGTCAGTCTTCATCGAGTGATTCAAGGGTGAATAATTGTTTCTCAAGTGGTGGTGTGTCAGGAAAGAGCTTGATCGCAGTGTGTAGCGTTGGGACTTTGCACTCAATGGGAAGGATAGATTTGATGTCATGGACTAAGTGGAAGGGCATGAAATCGATGGTTGTTTTGACAGTGGTATGATATGCCCATAAAACTGGAAAAATCATATGGTGCCAATTGGTATTTTGTTTGTCAACTATCTATTGGAGCATATTTTTTAGCACTTTGTTGATGCCCTCGACTTTCCCATTGGATTTTGGGTAATAGGGTGAGGCGAACTCACGGGTGAATCCTAATTTGGTCGATAGTTCCACGAATACTTTGTTCTCGAAGTGCTTTCCATGGTCAGAAACTAGTTGTAGGGGGATCCTAAAGCGAGAGATGACATGGCTGAAGAAAAAACATGTTGATGTGTCGGTCGTATTGTTGAACATGGGAATTGCTTCATCCCACTTGGTGAAGTATTCAACGGCGACTACGATGTAATTATATCCATTGATGGATGGAGGGTTGCAGGTCATGAAAGCGATGCCCCATTTATAGAAGGGGCCAATCGTGATTATGGGGTGCAAGAGGGAAGGTGGTTCCTGAGCCTTCTTTTCATACAGTTGGCATTTTTCACACCACTTAACTATGTGGATGCAGTTATGAAACAATGTGGGAAAAAATTAACCCACCTGAATGATCTTTTGGGTAGTGGACATGCCAGATAAGTGATCGTCGCATGCCCCACTATGGAAATCATTCAGCATTGTCTCGGCCTCCTCCAAGGTGAGGCAGCGTCAAAGAATCGTGTTGATGCCTCTATGGTAGAGAATGTATCCTATGAGAAGGTATCGTGAAGCTTGGTGTCGAATGCAACGGCGATCATCTCGAGATAAGTGTGGGACAAACTTTTGAGTATAGAGGTAGACCAAAATATCTTTGTACCATGGGTATGTTGTTGATATGAGAAATAAATGCTCATCATGGAAATTCGCATCGACCAGAGGGTCTGTAGAGTCAAATGGAAAGTCTACGAGGAGTTCGGAGAGGAAAAGGGATTTCTTTCTCTTTGGGGTGGTAAACTCTAGGTCATATTCTTGGAGAATGATGATCCAACGAAAAAAATTTCCATTGATCTGGCGACGACTCAAGAGGTAATGCATGGGGTTTGAAACGGAGATTACTTTGGTGGTATGAAGCAAGATATAATGGCCCAGCTTTTGAACTGCGAGAAAAAATGTGAGGGATAGCTTCTCTTCATGATAGTACGTGAGAGATGGCCCAGAGAGGTTTTGTCTAATGTAGTATATAACATGTTCGCATTGGTCGTCATCTACCTGAACGAGTACTCCAACAACCAAAACATTGAAGGATGATAGGTAGAGTATGTAATCCCTATCATAGTCTGGGGGACTAATCAAGGGGCATTTATTGAGTGCCTCCTTGAGTGACTCGAAGGCGTCTTGGGCATGGTGGTCCCAATGAAATGGGATTTCACGGCAGAGTAATTGCAGGAATAAGTGGGCACAGATGGCATAGTTAGGGACAAAAAGTCGTAAGAAGTTTTCTTTGCCTTGGAGGCTTTGCACCTGGTGTAAGTTCTTGGGAGGGGGGATCTCATTGATGGACTAAAATTTAAGAGGGTCTATGGTGATGACCTATTTGGATACTATGAATCCCAACATACGTCTTGTAGTGAAGCAAAAGACAAATTTAAGCAGGTTGAGCCGTAAGTTGTACCTTCAACAACGTTCAAAGATGATCCGTAGATCCTCTATGTGTTGGGAACATTTCTTGGATC
>CBVK0103422276.1:0-13943 GCA_900067695.1 Picea abies | reverse complement strand
TACTGGTCCACCTACTGGATTTGGATCTAGTTATAGCCGAAAAATCCATCCATGAGGGAGAGGACTTCATGATCGAGGTAGGCATCGATGACTTGATCGATGAAGGGAGTAGCAAAGTTGTCTTTAGGACAGGCTTGGTTGAGGTCACTGAAGTCTGTGCAAACTCAAATGGTGCCCTATTTTTTATTCACCAGAATACATTTGGAAACCCAAGATGTGTATGCAATGGGGTATATGAATCCATCTGTATGGAGTTTGTCAATCTAAGATTTGATCAACATTTCTTTGGAAGGGTGGAGGGAGCATTGTTTTTGGCGAACGAGGGAAACATCAGGCCAAGTGTCAATGCGATGTTCAACAATGGTTGGGTCCAACCCTGGAATTTCAATGTATGACCAGGAAAACACATCTCGATATTCCTAGAATAAGGCTTTGTACGCTATGATTTCCTCTGGGGAGCATGTTTCCCCCAGGGTGAATTCTTCCACGACATTGGGGTTGACCGAAATGTCGATTTTGATGGTGGGTGAGATATTGGCCATGTTACCTTATTCAAATGAATTGGGAGTATTGGATTCTTGAACCAGTCTACATGGCCAGAAGGGATGAAATATTTTTCTTCACCAGTCTACATGGCCAGAAGGGATGAAATATTTTTCTTCAATGGTATAGACAGGGGTGTTTGTTGGTGGATGAAAGGCATTGTTTTCTAGAAAAAGGGATCTATGATGAAAAACCTCCCAGGGGTAATCGGGTGCAAGGACTTATAAAATGTCTTCATCGGACTGAAAGGTGATGGAGTACATGGAGTCTATAATTGTTATGGGTGGGGTGTTGAGATTCGTGGAGGTAGTTGGGGAAGGTTGGATATCGTCATTCGTTCTTGAGGTAGATGGACCTATGGGAGCTGAATAGGAATTGTCAATAGACATCATGAACCAAATATCCATACATGAATTGGTTGTATTGTGACATGGAGGAGGGGGGATCTCATAAACCGATGTTACAGGGGAGTTGGGGGGGTTGGGAGGAATTCCTCGCGTCGTGGTGGAATGGACAAAGGGGTCAATGGATGAGAGTTGGTCCTGCACTGATTACCTGGATGGTGATTGTTCACTTTCGGGTTCATCAAGGATGGTAAACTTGGTTGAACGGGTGGGATGGAGGCCCTCCAACGTGTGTGTCCCTCAATGATGAGTGGAAAACGGTATGTGTAATGGTCTATCTGGTAACATAGTGCACAAGGGTGTCACATGCGCTCATTTACTGACGTAGATACATAGAGAATGTTAGTAACCGGTTGTACCAAGGAGATGGGTTGGGATGATTTGGGTAATGTGCTCTGGTGCACTGTTGCGAGAGTGTCATGAAACTAATGGAGGGTGGGGAAATGGTGCCTTCTAGTTGGGATGGGAGACCATCATAATCTCGAAGCGTGATGGTGGAGGGGATAAACTCAGGTTAACCAAGTTGCTACCACACTGATTTGGACATGATGCAAGTGGATGCTCCTTCTCCTATGGTGCAACAATGGATAGTGATATTCCGAATTTTGACAAAAAATTAGAATGCAACTAACGATGGGGGTCGGGGGCCTGCTCTGTCTAAATCAAATGTGATTAGACGGGTGTCTGCAGGATCTACTGCCTCCAATTGTGAAAGTAATGCCTTTCGTTGGGAAGGGAATGTTTGAAGGACTTCCATAACTGACATGGTATCTAGTGATTAGTGAGGTCATCAATAATATTGTATCTATGGGAGCCCTAGCAAGAGGATTATGCACATTCCCGTGCAAGGGTGCACGAGGCATGCAAGAAATGGATTTAGTGTTAGGATGAGGGATCATCAATGGTTGTCCAATTGGTGGTTGGGTAGCATCTGAAGTGGTGGGTAATGGATCAGGGGATGTACCGTATTGGTGATTGCAAGTGTGTAAGAGGATTTCCTCTTTAGTAGTGAGGAGGATACTGTGGTTGGTGGTGTTCCCTAGATGGGATTGTTCAGGTGGAGGAAACTGCCCTTGTGGGTGCGGGAATTGGACCCCCTTTGGTTGAGTATTAATGACTCCTTGATGTGGGATAGGATTTTGTAATACCACCAGTGGTGGTGGTGGTATATAAGTGGGATTTCCTTGAGGTGGAACTTGAGGGTTGGGAGCCCACTGAGGATTCATGGTTTCCTTCATCCATTTGTGGTCAGAAATTTGATGGAAATGGTGAGTGTAATGGCCATATTCACCACATAATGCACAAGGGTAATTGTTTTGAAGGTTTTTATTTCACCCTTGTCGGAGTTGACCATTACTATTTCCCCGTTGGGGATTTTGGTTTGGTTGGCGACGGTTTCCCCCAACTTAGGGGTTTTGTTGAGGGGGGTTCCCTCCTTGTCCTTGGTTCCTATTCTTTCCTTTCTTCTGGTTATTGTTGGGTTGGTGAGGTGGATTGGTCGTATTAAACTATTCAAAATATTTAACATGTTGAAGAGGGGAAGGTTGGATGAAATTGACCCCCACCTAGTGTTGTCCATGTGGGAGTGCAATCAGTTGGGGTGGACCTATGAAGGGATAGTATGGGTTACCTTGTGGGGGTCCATATGGGTTAAAAGAAGTGGAGGTGGCTCCATTGTTACTAGGTGTACAGGATGTTGTCGGTGGAGGAACCGGTTGTGGGATAGGGATTGGTTGGGGGAAGTATGTGGGTAGCGGGGTACCCATAGGGGGAAGAGGAGGTTCCATGAATGGTGAGGGGGGGTGAGGGAGGGTAATATGAATCTCCCCCATATGGTTGAAAGTATAGGTTGGTCCCGTATGCGGGTACTGACTATGCATGTGGTTGAATATGAGTCATGGAGTCTATCAACCCATCAACAACATGTGATGTTCCAGGTTTGTCTTGACCAAAAGGAAAAGGACGAGGATAATATGGAAGGACAGTGTATAGGTACCATGATTGGGAGTAAATGAGGTCAAATTGTTGTGCCTTGGTGATGGCTTCATCTTTAGTTTGGGGGAGGGTTGTGGCCACATCTTTAGCAAGGGTAGGAACAAGTGATCAGAGGAACCAATATAGAATTTGTTGTGGGGTGGTGTCTTCTTTACAACGGTTACGACATCTATGCAATTCGTGAATATGGTCTGAAATGTGAGTAGCAGTGTTTTGTTTGCATTCTGACAGGATTTCAAACCCAGTATCATGGCGGATAGGAAGTTGAAAAAATGACAGAAATGTTTTGGCTAATGATTCGAATGTTGGGTGGGCTCCAGACTTCTCGTCCATGTACCATTTCATTTATGTTCCAGTGAGGGTTCTCTAAAATAACCATAGACAAACATAATATTTCATTATGTTATTATAAGAACACCACAAGTGGGAGGACATGATATGGTTGGTGAGGTCCTCATTGGCTTTCCCTTCAAACTTAGGGATATCCAAAGGTAGTTTTGTGGGCATATTTGGCCAAGTGGGATCGTGCAATACAGGATCATTTGTCAGTTTAGTTAGATCAAGTATATTTAGTGAAGCCAAAAATGGCATGATAGGAGTGGGCCTTGCCATGTTATGGGAGGAAGTGGTTCCTTGGGAGCTTGTACTTTGTGGAAAAGTACTTTTTTTAAAAGTTTGGGCTCCGCCTCCTTGGGGTGGAGGGTTTGGTTGGGAGTTACTTGGGATATTGGTTCCAATCAAAGTGGATCCTAGTAATCCTGAGACTAGTATCGTGGCACTAACAGATGTATGTGATGGTATTGTTTATGTCTCAACGAAATTAGGAACACCGCCCAAAATTGGGGGTAAATTTCTCAAGCGTCTAGAAATTAGGAACACCGCCCAAAATTGGGGGTAAATTTCTCAAGCGTCTAGAATGGCGGGGATACTGTGGTTCCCCTATGATTCTAGATTAGAAGTGGGTGTGTGTAAATGGTAGTGAGGAATGATAGGACAAGCGGATTTCAAATTACTTTAAACAATGTATTCATAAAATTGCATGTACTTCAAGTGGTGAAAATCATACATCAAGACAATATGAAAAGTGGTTTAAGATTTTTGTAACTCCTCGTGGGGGAAATAATAAATCAAATAACAAGTGCTCATTTCCTATCTGACGTAACATCCTTCCTCTCAAATAACACTAGACCTCCAAAACATCTCTCGCCAGTGGGGCCAAAACCCACTTGAGGAGAAACTAGTGAAAGGATGAGCAATCAGTTATAATGAGGGATGAAGGGGGCATATTCCAGAAGTACTAGCAATATTTCCAAACAATTGTTCAAAATATGACCGAGGTGTGATTTCATCCCACAACTTCCACCTTTGATAGATAAATCCTAAGTTTTGGCTACTAAGCTACCTCCATCAACCACGACATTTAGATTTTCGGCCTCAGAAATCAGTTATAGGTTGGATGTTTTCCAAGGGTTGGGTGATGCAAGGAGGTACACATAGAACAAATGGACCTCTGCCTTCGACCCTTCATAGGTGTCTCCCTGACTTATGGTATAGAAATGATTGAGTGGGAGGATTTTGGCACCCTAATTCACAACTTTCGAAGTTTCAAATGAGAAATGATGATGGGGAGTTATTTGGATCCCTATCCCCAAAATTGTAACTTAGACTACCAAGTTCTTTTTTGTTCCTCCTTTGGAGTTTATAAAGTGGGTTGATTATGGTTGTTTTTAGAATGTGAAAGAGGGATATGAAGTTGGGGTCATGGACCAACTTCGTTCTTTATGAAGATGTGCACAAAGACCCTTTTATAAACAAATGAATCCCACAAGAGTTTCAAGTATCTAGCAAAAAGGTTTGTGAATAAGTGAGAGTGTGTGCAAGGAGTGGTGATGGTGAAACAAGTTTTTAATAAGTTAAATTCAATATTTTAGCATGGTGTACATCGTGTAGTCCTTTACTTATCTTTCTTATATAAATTACTAAATTTGTTTAAAGTGACCCTTGCAAACGAAAGGAAATCCTTAGCTATCATGGAGGATATGATAATTCTTACTTGGACCCTTTGTCTTCCTAAGATATTTTATAATCTAGAAAACTTGAAACTATTCCTATATTGTGAGCATGCGGGCATGTGTGGGCCCTTAAAACTTCTTTAAACTCCTTAGGTGACTAAAATTTTGAAAACTATCCTAGAAATGCATGCATGTGGGAATATGGGCCCTTATAACTCTTTTAAGATTTAATTTTCAACAAGTAAGTTGAGAGGATGGCCTCTTTTTTAAAGTGATTTGATTTACCAAGGGAGATGGAGACTTATCTAAGAAACCTCTTTTTTCTATTTCCAAGATCACACTAAGGTGCAAGGAAAGAGCATACTCCAATATTGTTTTATATGGTCTTCTAGTCCTGGTTTAATGTGATGACTTTTGTAAAATGAAATCTTTGTTCTAAAATTCAAATGCAAAACCTTTTAAGCCATCCACGTGTCAATCAAGAAAATGAAGGATAGTGTGGTTCCTTTTAATCTCCCTAATTATCTATGTGTGTTGTGAGGTTTATGGATGCAAGAATGAGATCTCAGTCTGCTTGTGCTAGCTTTTACAAAGTGCAAAAATCAAATCTAAACTACTAAGTGGCAGTGGGAAACTCAAGCCTTACAATTTTGCCAAAATAAGATAGGTGTGCGACATAATCAGAAATAGTCATGCAACGAGCGCAGATCATGTGTTTGGATAGTTTTGACAGAGCGTATATGTGCATGGACCACGCGTCTATTTAGCTCGAACCCGTGTGCACCCAAGAAAGTTGGCAGGTCAAAAAATTTGAAAAAAAATATCTTACTATGGGGTGAAATATTTCTCTCAAGTGGTGAGTTTAGGTCATTTTTTACCCCTGCACATGCAAAAAAGTAAGAAAGAAAACTCTAATAGCCTAATTGGGGAGAATTTTGATTCAAATTCCCAGTATGGTCATCAATTTGTTGGGTTCCTTTTGGCACAAGGGAGAGAAAAAGGAGGTCCTTTAACTATCTAGTTAGGCTATCCAGAAAGAACAGCAGAGAATTAGTTGATTAGTGGCTCAACTAACATAAAGAAAAAAGAAATAAACAACAATGAAATAAATCTACACTAAGCAAACAATAACTTGAAATGAATGCACAAAGAAAACACAAGAGATATATACCAAGTATATTGATCTTTGAATTGATACTCCTTGGAGAAATATGGGAACTTATGAGTCCCATCCTCCTCCTTGGGAAGGCTCTTGAGTCCCCAAGTACAAATTCTTCTTTCTACTATCAATGGCTAACAAGGAAATCGGTGATGAAAATAGTGATGGAATACTCAAGAGGAGAGAGTCCTAAAATGTGTTATGGATGCCCAAATATTTCTAAGAGGAAGATGGCTTCCCAAAGCTAAAAATGAGTAACATAAAAATACTCAAATGCTTCTTATTTTTTGCATACAATGTCCCTTTATTTATAGGAGGATGGCAAGTTTTTTCTTAATTGGTTCCAAATGTGAATGGGAGGCCCTTGGAGGTACCTCCCATCCTTTTTAGTGATTCCAAGGAAAAATTTGGAGGAGATTTTGAGTATGGGGAAGATCCCCTTCATCCCAAAAGTGGTTGAGGCTCGACCAAACTCATCAATATGTCGTTTCAGCATCTGCGCAGGTATTTCAACTGTCAGTCATGCACTATGTGTGTCGTACACTGTGTTAAACCGTGCGGATGTGCACACGTGGCTTTGAATGAATATGTGTGGATTTCCATAACCACTTTTACATGGTTTTATGATTGTCTTGCCAAACTAAGTGTGATCCTTCCATGAATATTGGTAGTATGTTATGTTTGTGTTAATTGTTTCTTCATCCATTGTCTGTATTTGTAGTGAGCCATTTTTCAGTGATAAAAACCCAATACTCCTTAGTCTATGTTATCATTTTGCTCATGGCCTCCACTACAATGAGGAATAAAAATGGGGATAAAGGGCGCCCCTTTCTTAACCCCTTGAGGCTCTAAAAAACCTTTAAGGAGCACCATTAATTAGGACTGTGAAGGATATTGATTGGATACACCCCATGATCTAATTTACCACTTATAAGGCCATGCCCATTTGAAGGAGAACAAAGTGCAAGAATGTCCAATTGACCCTATCATAGGATTTATATAAATCTAGTTTAATAATGGCATCCATCCAATACTTTTGATTGTGATACTTCTTCTTCCAAGGCTTTATTCATATCTTCAAAAAATAATACGGGAAATTTAGAAACCACCTGCATAATTTTCTAGATGGGGGCTTGGAAGAGAGAGTTAAAAAATATCACCCCTTCCTCAGCCTTGTCTTCGAAGGAACTCACCATTATGCCATCCTTTTCTTTAATCTCCCATATTGTATAGAGGTTTTTTTGATAGTTCGCATATCGATGGAATAACTTGGAGTTATTGTCTCCTGCCCATGACCATAGTGCCCTGCTCTTCAATATCCAAGCGTGTTCTTCATTTTCGAGTAAAAAGTGTCAAATTTCCTCTAATTCCTTAATCTCTTTAAGTTGGTAACTACTTAAAGATCCATCATTCAGGTTTTGATATAGTTCTGCGATTTTTTCTTTACTCTCTTTGACCTGTCGAAGGGTTCTTTCATTATAAACTTTTATCCATTTCTTGGTGGTAATTTGAATCTAGATAAGTTCTCAACAAATTGACTCATTAAATAGGATGAAAAAGAGGAGGACATATGCTTCCATAATTCAGTAATAAGGGCTCTATAATCTTCCTCCTCTAGCCATACATGGTTTAACTTGAGCGATGTTGAGGGAGATTCGCTTCCAGTCATCATCTTAAACACAATGGGTCTATGATATGATATGCCACCTTCATAAACCTTCGAATTAATTAGAAACCCATAGTTTATAAGCACCTCATTGACCAAGAATCTATCCAATATCTTTGAAACAACATCCTTGTATGTTCGAAAATTTCGCCAAGTAAGCACCAGTTTAACAGGATTGATATAGACAAGATGGTGTTTTTCCATAAAATATATGAAAAACCCACTTTGCAGATCCAACCTTGGGTTATCTCCCCATACTTCCCTTAGAGAAAGAGTGAAATTCAGGTTTCCTCCCACCAATGTGAGAGGATTTCTCAAAGTGTTCGAAAATTTCGCCAAGTAAGCACCAGTTTAACAGGATTGATATAGACAAGATGGTGTTTTTCCATAAAATATATGAAAAACCCACTTTGCAGATCCAACCTTGGGTTATCTCCCCATACTTCCCTTAGAGAAAGAGTGAAATTCAGGTTTCCTCCCACCAATGTGAGAGGATTTCTCAAAGCACTTGCAAAATCCAAGTCTTACCAAAAGGGGATTATGTGAGCATATGGGCCACAAAAATTTAAAATTGAAATGGAAAACCCTATATCCTTTACTTCCAATTTGACTAAAATGGAGTGGAAGGAAGAAGACGACGGGGCTTTGTAAGCTGGAATCCACCCTATGATCAAACCCCTTGACTAACCTTCCACGGAAATTGCACAAAATGACCATTTTTTCATCCAGGCTTCCAAAATTCCCCTGGATCTATCTCCATTGCAAAGTATTTATTGTATTAAAAATAGATCAGGTTTGAGGCTTAAAATAATCCTCTTGAGGGAAACAATTGTACGGGTTCCCCCAACCCCTCTCGCATTGAATGAGAGAATGATCATGGAGGGGGTCTCTTCGGGGATTTCCTTGCTCCAAGGTCCATTGTAATAGAGGTTTTTTTTCCTTTTCAAATTTCCAAAACTGCATTTTTCCTATGCTTTAAGGAGGTGTGACCTGCATCCAACAGAATTGAATTGGGGTAGACTAAGAGATAACCCTCCTCTTGACAAAATATCCTCCTTATGCCTGCCCCGTGAATGGAGGGAATAACATTTTTGGGGGGGGCATGGCATCTGATAATTAGATAGAGGGAATATTCAATATTTGAACCCCACCAACCTAGGATCCCATAGCATACTCCTCAATAGCCTTATTGTTAGAAGGGGGGGAACAGAGGGGACACCAGAGGGTCCATCTTAAACCCTCAGTTGGGGCTCCAGAGAGTGGGATGGGGGGGAATTTTCATGGGAAACCAAAATAAATGAAGTAATATAAAAAGGAGGGGGAGAATGGGAGAGCATACCTTGGGAGCCCTTGAGCAAAGATTGCACGATCCTCGATTGGGGAGCTCCAAGGTCCTCCCTGGATGACTCCTTTGGAACCTCATCTTGTTGTTATATTAGAGTCACCATCTCATATACAGATCTATCAACACTACTTTTCTTAACCCATAACTGAGGATTCCTTCAAAAAATTGGGACAACCCAATTACACTGAGCTTGCACATGCCCTATTTTGTGCACACAAAACAACAAAAGGGAAATCTCCACTAATCTATTTTCTGGTGCCAAATGCGATCACCAAAAGCTAAGTCTAGGTTTCCAACCAACTTTTCATTATTTGGGATACCCTTGCACATGCCCTATTTTGTGCACACAAAACAACAAAAGGGAAATCTCCACTAATCTATTTTCTGGTGCCAAATGCGATCACCAAAAGCTAAGTCTAGGTTTCCAACCAACTTTTCATTATTTGGGATACCCCTTATGGCGTATAGGAGTTTTCCTAAAGTCTAGGGGGATGTGTACTAAGGTGATAGTGGTGCAATTCCCATTCTTGTTGCCCTATATAGCCCCTCTATTGGAAAGGGTGTTAGTTTTGGTAACACTACTCATTTCATGTTAACTTCACATGTGGACACATCACCTAGGAGGGTGCACTTGTGGATAAGAAATATCTTGCTATTTTTTGAGCCTATAAGTGGTCAATCTCTCAACCAAAGGAGGCACCCAACCTCTTGGATCTATTCTTATAATTTTGTTGTAACTTACTCCAATATTCTATTGTTATTGAACTAGCTTTTGGAGTGAGTTAGATGAGAATTGTTTCCCTGAAATAATTTATTGTAACCTCCTAGAGGAAATTATGGATCTCAACAAAATATTTCTAGCTTTAGTAAGAAGTTTGTTAGAAATTATTATTTTATGATTATTCCTTGGAGAGATTGATGGATCTAGGAAAAACAATTCATTGTTTATTGTAGAAGCAAGATAGAGCTTAATCCTATATATGTGTTTTCTCTCTCCATTTGCAATTCGTATTTGGTGTAAATGTGGTGTATGTTTGTATAATTGTTATATGTGTGGTTATGTTTTTCTGGGCAATA
This sequence comes from Picea abies, assembly GCA_900067695.1. Taxonomy (NCBI): domain Eukaryota; kingdom Viridiplantae; phylum Streptophyta; class Pinopsida; order Pinales; family Pinaceae; genus Picea; species Picea abies. The sequence continues at coordinate 3,742 of CBVK0103422276.1, read as the reverse complement.
TATTGGAAGTCATTTTGCAGGTTTATGGATTATAGTTACAACACAAGGGTCGTAAAAAGGTACAGACACCTTATTAGAAAGGATTGAAGTAACTTATTTACCATTTCCTTTTGTGTTTTGTGTATTAAGGAGGAGAACATTATACATTTTACATCTTTGATCAGGTGTAATATGTAAGCAAACTTTGTACAAGAGACACCCTCTATTGTTGTCTTGAGTAGTGGATTCCATATAAGCCCTCTCCACCATTAGCTTGTAGATTTGGCTACCAAGTTGAGGATGTGATTGTGCACGCCAATTTGGATACATATTTCCCCTTATTATTCTTTAGAACTGCCCTCTGAAATTACTCACATGACCCCAACACCCAAGCAAATAAAGGCACTATTCTCCCCTTTCATACACTACCCCCAAAAAACAATAAGTCCACTTCATATTTTTTCCTTTTGTTTCATGTTTCTAGGCTCTCTCATAATCCCACTATCTGCCACATGAATTAAACTTAGAAACCCATAGGGAATCTCCCCTTTGTTAGAATTCTATTTTCCCTAGCCTAAAGTGCAGACGAGAATTGGTGAGGTGACAATGGCCAACCTCTTAGTTCCCCATAAGCTAGTTCCCATCTTTTGGACTTTAATCTAAAAGTATTAGTTTGTGAGGTAACATTTTGGCATCATTTCCAAGGATAAAGTCAATTTATTGGAAGACATATGTATATCAACTACACTCTTGGATGAGGGTGCATTTTGAAGATCATATTCTCATGTTGACGACTCCATTGGAAGAATGAAGACCTTGTTCTTTGTTGGTTTTTGAAGACTTGTTGCTTGTAGGGTGAAACAAGCAACATTGTGAAGGAATCATAAAAGGTTCACCTCGACGACTCCACTTCACATCTTTGGTATTAGTATGAGGTATGAATGTTATGAATTTTTCAAATGTTATATCAGCACCGAATTTTGAATATTAAAGAAAAATATTTTGGCATTGTCCAAAGAACACCAAATGGAGTACCTAGATAAATTCTATTGAGGTTTGTTGTGAAAATAAGAGAGAAATAGATTATATATTCATTTTATTTCATAACAATCCATCATTATAATTGGGGGATAAAATAAAAAATAAAGTGGGAGACATGAATCTCTTTGTACTCATTGGAGAAGCAAGGGTATATGGAAGCCCCTCGTGAAGGAGATATTTGCACTTCATCACCCATGGTAGAAGAAGCACATGAAGAACACATCTCCATTAAATTTCAAGAGCCAATCCATGATCCCATTGAAGATAGAGTTGATGGGGAATCATACCTTTCATTCTCCCATGAAGACAAAAGCTTGGTAAGCCATGATATTTTGCAAATTTACGAAATCAATGATGCAAATTTGGGACAGCATGAGCATATTTGTGTAGAATTTGATAGGCTTCCACATGCACTTTTTCAAACCTTTTTCCATCCCCCTTCAGCGAGAGATTGACTTGGCATATGCTTGGTCATATTATCATCTTTCACGTTTTTGTATTGGATACCATACCCATATTGTAAGTTTTTGTTGTAACCTTCATGTCATGTATATTCTAACACATTTGTATTTAATAATTAACATCTCCATGTTTTGGTTTATAGCCAAACACAAAAGGAAATCTCTTGATGTAAATAAGGAGCTAAATTGGATACATTCGCTTTATGATTTCACCTAGCTCTTGCACTTTTCTTTTGTAAAGTATGAGTAGAAAAAATAATCTCTTGAAGAGCATTAAAGTATAAGAATAAGATCTATATTATGAGCATTTTATTTCCTGTATGGCAGTGTTGGCTTATGCATTTCTTTCTTGTAAAGCCAAATGTTAATGTAATAAATTGAATGGACATATAGATGTGGTATTTAGGGATGTAATATGGATCATTCCCTCCACATGATTGTAGTCGTCTTTATTGGAGGATGTTCTCATAGGTACATCAAAGATTATGGAGTTCTCATGCACTCTTTTTCCAAATATTACATGTTCCCAAGTTGAAGCCAGTTGTTAGCTCGCATATTGCATGAGAGTTGATAAGTGTGATCTACATCACACATATGAATGATTTTCATGGTGATGCTTCTATTTTTTTTTCTTCATGGATACTTTGCTTTATTTGTCATCCTTATAATTTGATTTTGCATGGTCATAAATTGTTTCAACTCTTCTTGTTTTCTGCTCATTTTTGTTAAGTCTCTAGTTTGAGGTAGATTGCCACTAGAAGTAAGAATGGCCCAGATAATTATGATCTTAGGAAAAGGAATTCAAGACTTAGTATTTTTTAAGCTCATCAAAAAATAATTTTCATCTCTTGACTTCCCCGATGCCCGACAGACATTTTTACAAAGTGTCGATGTGTTAATCGTGCGTGGACCTTTTCTTTACGAAAGTTGTGCAATACACAGAAAATTTGTCGATCACTAATGTTCATCAGCCATCGGCACCCAATGTTGAATGTTGCGAAAGCATCCAAAGGCGAGCTAGGCCTCAACATCAACGAGCGAACGTATCATCATATCCGTGATCGTCCGATTTTAACGATAAATTAATCTCGCCTATTGATTCCTTGGCCTGAGATTCACCTGATCTCGGCGCGATGAGAATCCACGTCAGCATATGCCATGTCATCTTGGTAACCATGCCTGGCCATGTCAGTTGTGCCACATCATCTTGATCCATGTCACTACATGTGGTTTGTGAGTTCATCGGGGTGCAGGAAATCTTTGTGGCAGAGTCTAAGGGGTGTAAACGAGGATAGGAACTCGTCGACGCTGATGAAAATCAATCGTCAGTAGTTCGAAGGGGCTAAGGAGTAGGTCCTTGACCGATGTCGAACGCGCTCAGTAACATAAGTTTTAAAAGCGAGCACTTGAGTGGGTTCAATGGTTAAGAACATGTGTTATCTCTGGGGAGGTCACAAGTTCAAAACTGGCGGGGGGTAGGGATGCTCATATTGGCTCGTTGTGACAAGGCTGGAAGGAAGAACATGTGTTATCTCTGGGGAGGTCACAAGTTCAAAACTGGCGGGGGTAGGGATGCTCATATTAACCCATTGTGACAAGGCTGGAAGGGTAGACAACCCCTGGGATAGAGATTCACTTTGGTGGGACTCGGGACATCTCGGCCTATGCTAAGTCACAAGTTATTAGTATATCTGACTGGCAAGCTGTTGGATATACTCTTGGAAGGTTGCTGTTCCCATAGTTAAAAAAAATAACATAAGTTTAAAAGCACCTCTTGTTAATCAATGGCCGATAGATCGTGAGCATCGGCAGACCAGAACCCAAGACTACTCTTTTCGATGCATGAACAATTTCGGTGAAATAAGTTGCGATATAGACCATCCATATTACTTCTCATAATCGATCTAGATCGTTCAAAACCTAAACAAGAGATCTTGAAGTACCTAGTGTTTAAGTCAAAATGGTCCCTGCACCAAGTTTTATCCCTTGATTTCAACCTATCCAGACAAGCCACATCAGCTTAGGAAGCTCCTGAACTTCACGTCGTGCAATGCGCAAGCCATGTCAGCATCTCAAGAAATGTGCCACGATAAAGTAATACAAACAGAGTTTCCAACACACACCGTCGTCGGGATTGGCAGACAAAATCCAACGTATACTATTTCAACCATAGGCAAACATGACCTCCCATCTCTGATCCTAATCTCATCGCATGCCAACTTCTTAAAATTCGAAATCGTCGATGAACTAAATAACGGTCC
>CBVK0103422266.1:0-21731 GCA_900067695.1 Picea abies | reverse complement strand
CTACACTCTTTCCCTACGCGACGCTCTTCCGATCTCACTCCTCATTTAATCCACCATCGTACATCACTTTCCTATGACAATTTCATGTCAATGATGGGGTATACATCAAGGCCCTCCTTGGATGAGTGTATTTTGTAAAATTCAACACATTATCTGGGAATTAGACTTAGAATCTAGTTAGTACCTTGGGACCTGCATGCCTCAATGGCAGGCCTCCTCACTTTCGACAGTAGGTTTACACCATTAGCCTCTGATCGAATTATTCCATGAATTTTCGACCTCATCTCATTTATTCACATTTGATGGAATGTACTGAAGGTACCTTGGAAACAATTGTCACCATTAGTGATTTCCCTTGCACTTGTTAATGTTATACCTAAATGACTAGTAATCGAGTGGTTTCTACCATGTTCGACATCAAGACATTTAATCACATGGCTATATTAGTATTGTTTCAAGATCAAGACGAAGAACCTGGGTTAGGTTCTCACTCTGTTATGTGATTTTCCCAGGCTGTGATGGAGATCATTTTAGCATGTAAAATATTTCAGTACAATCACCATGTTGGAAATCATATGGATGTATATAATGTCACATAGATCCACATTGTATTGATTCATGGCTATGTTTTGTCTTCTCGTAGCTCCACTGTGTATTTTTCATGGCTAAGATCAATTCATGTCATGGATATATGGATCCACATTGTATCTATGATGGCCATACCCTTAGTCATTATTCTCATGGATCTGTAGTGTATTGGTTGTGGTCATCTCGTATTTTGAGCATAGGTATGTCTACCTCGGAAATGGAACATATATTTATAATGATTAATGATTGTCTGTAGCTTCTATCAGGTTCTCCTACTCCAACACCCTTAAATTCAATAATTTGTAAATATTTTTGGCCATCAGTTTCTCTTCTGACCTAAGATTTTAGAGGGCATTTGTTACACGTCAAATTGTGACACTTGAGTGTCGCACCCTAAGTGTCACAAGTGTCGCAAAGTGATGTATGCACCTTTTTAAGTGTCGCATGCACTATCTCTAGTGTCATATGAACCTTACCAAGTGTGACATTTTATTTACTAAGTGTCACAACCTGTTGACACCATATAACATTTTTCACAATCCCTAAGTCATGTTGGAATAAGAATCCCTATCATCTGACAATCAAAACATGCTTTTTACTTGAAAAATTGACCATTTTTGGGAAATTTATAAGGGTGGTGCTCCCCTACCCATGCTTGTGGATCACTGATTCTCCCCCTTCCATGTTAATGGGTTGCCAATTGCTCTTTTTCTCTCACTAAGGGGGGTGTCACTCTGGTTAGAGGGAAATATGGGATCTTCCACCTTTTTCTAAGGACCATCTTTGAAGGGATGTGGTTGTTTTGGTCAACTCTTATACTATGGATATATATTAGGATCAAATCCCAACTTAAGGAGACATATATTTAACCACTTCCCTTATTATCTCATGGTGGTTGAGCCTCCCAATCCTATAAATTTAAGGCATTTCCAAAGTGAAAGGAGGAAGAATTCATATGTCAAACCTTTGATATTGGGAGAAGCATCATCATTTTTATTTAGAGGTTTTCATGCAAGGGATGGACAAGGATAGCTTGGAGAAGTTACTGCATCATCAAGCATGTTTTTTAAGTGCCTTCTTTTGGTTTTCCAATTAAAATAAACTTTGACTACTCCCTTCAAGTTCATGTGTTCTACATTTGTTCGTCTATTTTCTTTTTGGTCTTCATAGATAGATTTGCTTTGTCTAATCATATGGAGTAGGAGGAAGAGCTCATTTTCTAGTCTTTTCGGGACTTCATTTCCATTGAGGATCTTAGAGATCAAGCCCAAGGATTGGAGTAGCGAGGATGAACATCACAATAAGGTACGCCACATTCTTCTCCTCTCTTGCTTGATTGGTTGAGTTGCATTTAAAGGGAAAGTAGCAACCATTTTTTTACTTTTGTATTTGGACCAAAGAAGGGGTCTTGGTTCGAAGGGGAGCTTAACCTTTCTGCAAGGTAATATTTCTCACAACACTTCCTTGCTTTCTCTTTGATTGTTCTAGCCTTGGAGATAATACAATCATATTTGGCATGTACATCCTCTATATGGAGTTCAACTTATTCAAGTATATTCTAGCGACCTTCTTGAATATTATCATCTTTCTTCTTTTGAAGTTGCAATGTCACCCCATTTATATAATTGTGATATCCTTCTTCAATTTTGGATTGCATTTCTAATTTTACCTCATCGGTATTTAGGGATTCATCTACCTTATTGAAAATTTCATTTTCAAGTATTTTGGTAGATTCTCCATCCAAGATCCTTGTTTCTTCTTGATTTTGATCATTCATATTTTCTTCTTTCAATTTATTAACCTCATCCAATATTTTTTTATTATGGTTTTGTAATATACATACCTCTTCATATTTCCTTTTGAATTCTTCCCTTGAATCATCCTTTTCCCACTTTGTTTACTACTATTTTCTTGCTTTAGGTTCTTAACCTCCTTAATGAGTGATTCATTAATGAATAATATATTAGATAGATCCTCACCCTTGTTATTAATCTCTTTCCTTTATTATTTTAATTCATATTGAATTTTATACAATTCCTCCATTTTTGTATCCCTAATCCATTTATCTGAGAAGAGTTTTTCAAATTCTTTGCATGTGGAATAGAGTCTAGTATATTCATGAAGGCTTCTCCATAACTTGTAAGATTCACCATAAAACGTAAGGCTTTCCTGAAAAGGATTATTACAATGTTCTTTTACCATCCTAAGCCATTCCATGGGATCGATTTCATCTTTAACTTTATCTCCTGTAAATTTAAGTATTGTCATTGGTTCTTAATTGAGTTCTAGCCCAAACCTCAACTTACAACCTAAATATATTAAGGATGACTACATAAAATAGTGATAATCCTCATTCCAATATAATAATCTATTTTTTTATTTTCAATGTATTTTGAATCAAATAAATTGGACATTCCAGTCAAAAGTTATGATAGTTTTAAGTAAACATACCTTTGAAACCCTGAATTGGAATCTATCCTCTAGGTTGACCTTCCTTCTGATGTATTTCTGAAATTTTGACTCTTATGAGTATGAAATTTTTTCTTGTAGTACTCTAAAATGTCTTCTTTTGAATGCCACGTATATGACCAAAATTGTATGTGCAAAGTGGAAATTAGGGTAACTTTCCCAAACCTTGTTGATTTTGAGCCTTTCTAGGAGAGAGAACTTGTAAAATATTACACACGTCCAATATTCAATATCATATTTCAAAATTCACACCCAATATAGTAAGTCATATCATATTTCCAATTCAATTGGTCTAATGTAATTTGGATCCACTATGAATAAGATATGATTTTTTTACCCAAAATACTTATTTGAGACTAGTTATAGGACTAGTAAAAAACCCTATCTTCCACAGGGTGTATATTTGAAAGTACAATAACCCAGAATCTAAAATTCACATCATAGGTACCATGCTATCTATTTTAAACAACCTCCATATTTATGTTTCTTAAGTGGCCTCAATAAAATGTTATAGTGAAAATTACAAGATGACTTGATTAAGGCAGAAAAACCCTAGGATTAATGCTCTAACACCAAATCTAATGAACCAAATGCTTAAATTATCATAATAGAATAGAAGTACACACCATGTACAAAATGTGAGTATGGAGAACAACTCCAATATAGATAGGTTACACAATAACTCCTTAAATAATATGAGAACCTCCTCCACATAACCAAATACATTTATACATCACAACTCACATGTCCCCAATAATGAATAAATTATCTCTATATATACCTATTCACACTTGCACATGAGGCCCATTTACTACTAAGTTGACCCTATTACATATGTATTTACACATTACATGTACATTTAGTCCCATATATGCCCCCCTTGGGGTCATATCATATACATTTATCCCTATGTATACTCCCCTTGGGTCATAACATTGAAATGGTTCTATAGAAAGTAAATTGAAAAGGTAAGCTACAAAAAACTAATTAAGAACAAATTGTAAAGAAAGTATGGTTAGAAAACAAGAAAATATATAGAAATGGAATAATTCACATGGATTGGTAGCAAGAAAATATGGAAGTCAACTGGAATGATTTTTAGCAATGGATATGAATCACTCAATTGATATGTATCTATAGCAATGAATAAGGTACATGGGCTCCATAGAATTTGATTTAGTAACAAGTTGGAATATTTGCAGCATACACTCAATGACATGTTCTAAATAAAAACTCATCCTTGTGAGTTAGGTACGAAAGGAATAAATTTTCCCAAAGACACCAACATAAATTCAATTAAAATTCACATTATGAGTAAAAATAGTACCTTTATGTTGGTTGTGGAGCTTGATTATCTTCCTTATTCAGAAGTTTGTTTCAGTCGTGTTTGGATCCCATTTCTTGATGAGGGGGTGTGGGGGGGATTTGCCTCCCACTATTGTCGTCAGGGGGGTTCAAGGGGGGGGGGGGAATCAATATGGACCATTCATTACAAGGTCGCATATCTAACAATAGAAGTTATGTTAGGGATTTTTTCTCTAGAAGACAACCATGTTTTTTGCATGAGGGCGTTGTATTGCGGCTGTGGATGAGTGTGAATATTGTATTCTAAAAGAGGATACTTTGAGAGAAAGAAGATTAATTTACAACGAGTGTCATGTAGGTTGTATCCTTTCATTTTCTAGATAATAATAAAGGAAGGACCTGGAAATTTTTTTGGTGGATGTAGTCCACACTAGGTGAACCATGTATATCTGTGTCTCTATTGTATTATGTATCTTTTGTGTTTTATGTCTACATTTGTTTTATTTTATTGCTCCACGATCCTGTTTTTATAACACTTTATAATAATATGGTTCCAGGGGTAAGGATACACCAAAAATGAAGGTAAGTGGTATCGAAATGGAATGTAGGGATGAGGAAAAAACATATAAATATGGAAAATAAAGAGCCCATCAAACCCCAAATTAGCTAATCGTTTTAATATCATATTATTTTGGAAGTGATTGTCATGGTTAGTGATGATCTCCCTAGTGTTGAGCACACACTTATACCGAGGTGGGGGGGGTGAATTAGTATAAGATAATTTTAAAATGTGTTTTTTGTCTCTCCAAAATATTCATATGAAAATCATTGTCTAATTTGGACACATTTTAAAATTAAAATCAATTAAAAAGTTTGCATTTGTGTTAATTAAATGAAGAGGTGCAATTTTTTATTATTAAAAAGACACACTAGTTCATTTTCTCTTTTACAAGTTCATTTTCTCTTTTACAAAAAGACACATTGTTTCAATATCATATACCTCTTGAGAGACTATATAAATAGAGAAAACTAGTATGAAGGAAAGTTTATATGCATTCTACATTAGAAGAAGGAGCAGAGTCCAAGAAAGAAACTATTAACATTTTATGCATTGAGAGTGGTAGGGAGGATATCGGGAGGATTGCAGTCCTCTACAGGTTAAATCATGTTTCACAAGGGATTTGGTGCTTCCTAGAGTTGGTTCTATGAAACAAGGGATTTGGTGCTTCCTAGAGTTGGTTCTACGAAACAAGGGATTTAGTGCTTCCTAGATTTGGTGCTCTGAAACAAGGGAGTTGGTGCTTCCTAGAGTTGGTTCTCTGAAACAAGGGAGTTGGTGCTTCCTAGAGTTGGTGTTCTAAAACCAGGGGATTGGTTTCTCCTTGAGTTGGTGCTGAGAAGAAGAGATATTGATGTCTCTCACACAATTGTAACGTGTACTTGTTATTTTTGTATTTAAATTTATGTATTCATTACATTCTTGTTGATAAATTGTAATAATTAATTAATTTGTTAATTAATAATTGTTAAAATTTTAAAATAAGAAGCAATATTGATTCAACCCCCGCTTCTCAGTATTGACCAATATTTCAACATTACACCCATATACATTTGACAATTTTTCTTCCTTTCGGAATAGGTACAAGATCCCAAGTATTGTTCACCATTAAAAAGTGATACTCTTCACTCATTATTGTATCCCAATCTAGATTTAATAAAGATTATGCAAATTTATTTAGATCATGAGTCTCTAAAACTTGATCCAAAAGAGAAGAGGCTAACTTGAACTATGAATATGTTTGATGTTTATCTGAAGGATCATCTACAATATCACCAACTACTTCTCGAGTTGAACAAACCCATTGGGGAAGCAGTAGTACTCATGTAGGTTCGTTCAATGGACTCATCTAGAGGAAGGTGACTAGGAGGAGGTGTATTTTCATCATTACTATCATCATCTAAAGAAGAAGAAACCAAAATAGGAACAAAATATGGCACAAATGAAAAATATGGCTCCTAGGTCGTATATGGCACACACATTGAATTAGGCTCATGGGCCAAAATATTTTCATCAAATTGAACATCTCTTCAAATAATAATTTCATCAGAATGAGGTTGAAGAAGTTTGTAACCTTTGACATCTTTATAATAACCAACAAAAATACACTTCTCACTTTTAGGTTGTAAATCTTTAATTTTCTCATCGGGAATTTGAGCCCACATTATACTACCAAATACACAAAAGTGAATTACATTTGGCTTAATATTATTCCATGATTCTTCTAATGTTATATTTTTTAGATCACTTGTGGGAGTGAGATTTACTATGTAATTTTCACAATTGATGTCTTCCTCCCAATAATGAATACTTAATCCTTTAGATTGGATCACACAATTAGCCATTTATTTAAATGTGTGATTCTTTCTCTTAGTAACACCATTTTGTTGTGGTGTATATGGAACAGTATTTTGCATCTGAATGCCCTCTGTAATGCAGTAACTTGTAAATTTATTGTTCACATATTATCCTCCATTATTTATTCTTAACCTTTGAAGTTGATGTCCAGATTTTTTTTCTACAAGGGACTTGTAGGACAAAAGCTTGTCAAAATATTCACTCTTAATTTTTAAGAAGTAAACCCAAGTGTGTATGGAGAAGTAATCGATGAAAGTTAATAAATATTTTCACCTAGATAAATGATGAGAAGAAATAAGAACACACAAATCAATTTGAACTAGTTGCAAAGGGGTCAAGGTGAGCCAAGAGGTACATTTGTCAAAATTGTCTTGATGATGTTTGTTGATAACACAACTAGCACAAATACCATATTTGCAATAAACAAGAGGAATAACAATCACCATCTATTGATTACATAGTTGTTGCAATGAGAGATAGTTTATATGGTCAAACCACTCATGCCAAAGTTTTCTCAAGTCATCATTGTGAGCAACAAAACTGATGGAAAAGATTATGACCCAAGTTTTTCAAAATTGTACAACCTAGTAATATCTTCAACAATTATAGTTGCAAGAACATTCTTAGGATTCTTTAAATCCTTGATTACAACTTGGTGAGGTGAAAATTCTATGGTTTTACCTTTACCTGAATGAGTGATTTGATACACTAATAGAAGGTTGCAAGAAAGACTTGGAACACATAATACATCATTGAAATGACCATTATTTACTTGAACTATTCTAGACACTACAACACTAAGAGATATATCATCACCAACAAATACTTTCTTTGTGTAATATTCATTAAGAGAAGAAAATATGACTTTATATTTGGCCATGTGATAAGATGCTCCAAAATCAATAAGCCACTCACCAGAAGAAGAAGAAGTAGAAGTTGCATTGAAGGAGAAACCAGAAGGAGAATGTGCAGGTCCATGGGAAGAAGAGTTAGAAGAAAAAAAATCAATATTGGTATTTCTCTTCTTCATTGTTATTTCTAAAGATTCCATCCTAAAACATTTGGACTCCACATGACCATATTTCCAACAAAAGTTTCAATGTATGTCAGTATTCTTACTTTTATATTTTTCTCCTTTCTCACCATTAGGAGCAGAAGTTGGATGAGAGGGTTTGGGACCCTTATTTTTCTTGTTGTGGTAAGGATGTTGCTTCTAATTGGGATTATTGGATTTATCTTTATACTAGACCACTAAGGCTTTGTTGGATGTACATGCAGTGCTAATCAATCCAATTTTCACAAGATTATCTTTCTCTTCAATGAGAGCATCACAAAATGACTCAAAAGAGGGTTGTTTATAACCACTCCCTAGAGCTTCTCTAGTGGAATAAATGGTAGATACAAAAATAGAATATGCACTACCAAGCTTAGAAAGAATAACATATATGCATCGATCTTCCTTCAGATCTAGTTGGAATTATATACATAAAAGTATAATTGTTTTGAACTTAGATAAGTAATATTCAATGTAAGAAAAATATTTTTGACTTAAATTCATTAATTGATTTTCCAACTGGAGGGATTGAATAATATTATGTTGACCAAAAACAACTTCAAGATTTTTCCAAGATTTATCTGAGCTCTCAATTCCTTGAAGGTGAAACCTTAAATCAAGAGAGATGGACATTTTTATTATTCCACATGCTTCATCATTCTTATTAACCCATTTGGAATATTTTCCATAATCAATGGTTTCTTTTTCTTTTCCCAAGGTAATCTGGTACAATCCTTTACTTCATAGTACACCCTTCATATGATATTTCCATGAGAAGTAGTTGGTACTGGTAAACAAAATTTCACTAAGAGATGTTATATTAAAATGTGCAGAGAATATGTATTTACAAGTTGAAACAGATGGTCTATATGGAAATATATTGAAAAAGTAGGCTATTTAAAAAAAATTGACATTGAAAACAAACCTCGGATGTGAAAGTTATGCCCTTTTAAAAAAAGGAATAAACAGTAACCAAAGAAACATGTGGCAAGTAGAAGTTGGTCCACGTGGTGATGCTACTCATTATATAAATTTTCCTATAAGCTCACTTTTAAATAAGTTACTTATGAAGTGACACATTTTTATAGAATAAGAGAATCACATTTACAATGAAGTTACTTTGTAAATGAAAGTTGCATGCAAAAAATAACTTAAAATAAAATTTTAAAATTATTTAATAGTGATTCACTTTTATAACTTGATTAAAATGCACTTTACAATAAATGCATGAACTTTTCCAAAAAAAACAACAAAATAGACTTGAACTGAAGACCTATTACTAAGTAAAGTAACTTTCGACCAAGTGAGCTAGTGAAAAACACAATATAGTCTTAAGAAGGAGGATTGGGGGTGTTGTTGCTGTTGTTGAAGGTGTCCTTGGAGTGCATGCTCAACAAAAAATTATTTCCATGCATTCACACACACAAAAACAAAATCACTTCTCGAAAACAACAAGTATTAGGGACCTAACCGCCCTAACCCCTCACGTAGGTAGAATAATATAATTCCATGTAATAAAGGACAATATAAATAAGGCCTAACAATAAGGAAGAATAAGTCAAATGTAAGAAGACCTAATAGAAGCTTACGCTTCTAGAAGTATATTCCTCTATATTGTTCTTTTGGAGAGATAGATTTAGTATAAATAGAAGTAGAGGGTATGAGAAATCTTGTCTTGGGTATTATTGTAATAGAGCTCTGCTCTGCTAGAGGTTTCCCCCTCGAAGAGGCAAGTGAACATTGCTATCTGTAATCAAATTTATCTTTCTAGTGTTATTCTGGTATTATTTTGGTATTGTTCTAGTTATATCATTGTTTCTCTACCATTTCTAGCTAAATATTTTTGTTCTACATACTATTTTATATCTGGAATACTACAAGTGGTATTAGAGCACCTTCCTCAGCAGAAAATTGTGGATTAATTTTTTTTTAGGGTAGAGACGTATTCTTGCATCTTAAAGCTACAGATATATGTCATTACACGCATAAACTCGTGGTCAGGGAGTCATACACACAGGAAATACAAGAGGTACTTAAGCGCACATTTGTTGGCCACCCTTGTAACCCTTGTTGCTACCTGTTTAAGTGGTAGCGCATCAAACAACACCTGTATACGGATCAACCTAGATTTCTTGAATCCCTCCATAGATAAATCAATTGACTGCCTGACTGTTATAGTGTCACCGAGAACAACAATCAGGAATATACTCTCTAATACCTGGGTAGTCGGGTATTACAGTTAAGGGAACGGTCTAGCCTCCTTAGTTGGTTCCTTGAGATATTGGATCGAGGACTAATGTTGGACCCCGCATGTATAACATAGATATATAGCACAGGGAAAGCCCTTATTTGTAGAAACCCTGAATATCCTACCCCTAGGGACGAAAACAAAAATAGAACAAACAAGATATGTTTCCATGCAACTCCACCTTCTGTATTATGGTTGCAAAATTACTACACATTTCTTCCTATTAAGCATTTGGGAATTTCATCACTCCATTATTATTCAAGTTGGAGTATAACTCCGCAAGAGTTAAAAAAATTAAAAATAGAAATTAATAATAAAAAAAAAAGTATAGTGGTCCCGTCAGCACACTTATTTAGGACCTATCCCACAAGGTTCCTCTATTCGCCCTACTTCCAATGATACCTAAAAATTTTAACACAATTATTTGTGTGGACCTGACCCATATTCGACACCCTTATTTGGCTCCTATCCCTTTGGATCCCCCTTTTTCCCTGATCATGGTGGTACCTATAATTTGACACCATTTTTCTCAGTGGTCCCACTCACCCCTCCAAACCCCTTTTGTTTCCCCGATACCATTTTCTTACTCCTTTGTCCAAATGACTACCACACGAGCCCAAGAACTCAACACCTTGATTGATGACAACAACCAGCACAAGGAAGACATCAATTACCTCAGTGTCAATATTAACTCCATCAATTCAACTAATGACATCCTCAAGGACCAATGTTCCCACATCAAAGACCTCAAGGAACAATGTTCCCACATCAAAGGCCTCAAGGAACAATGTTCCCACCTCAAAGACCTCAAAGAACACTTCCTAGGAAATTACCATAACCCTTCCTATTCTTAAAAACCATTTTATCAGGATGGCCATGACTCTTCCCATTACCAAGGCCCTCATATGACCCACTTTTCCCATGACCTCTGCCCTCCTAGAATTGAGGTGAACAAATTTGATGGATCAAATCCTACAGGCTGGGTCACCCAAATGGAACATTATTTCTCTTTGCATGGAATTACTGATTATTTAGCCAAGCTTCATTATGGTGTCCTACATCTGGATCTAGATAGATGGTGATGGTGGCGATGGTGAAAAAAGGCACGCCAAGGATATCTTTCTTGGAAACAATTTGTGGCCAAAATTTATGACCGCTTTGACACCAACACCCATCATTTAGGTCGTTTGACCAAGTTAAAGAAGTTTGGGATAGTGGAAGACTTTATTTCCACATTTGATCACTTGGATTTCAGAACGGAGGGCATGTCAGATGCTTTCTTTAGGGAATTCTTTATCAGTGGCCTCAAATATGAAATTCATGCCCATGTTCTCATGGAACGCCACCAGAATTGGTTGGAAGCTACTCAACGATCCAAGGAATCCCAATAGATTGTGTCCTCCTAGACCCGCAAACCATCTTTTCCTCCTCACCCTAAACCCACCCATTTTTTCCCTTCTGCAACTCCCCTCAAAATCCATAAATTAACCAGGGACGAAATGGTTGAACATCAACTCAAGGGTCTTTGCTATAATTGTGATGACAAATATTTTTCCACACATAAGTGTAAGGAACAAAATGTGTTTATGGTTGTGACTGAGTATCTTTCTAAAGAATATGTTTTTGTTCCACCTGTGGAGGAACTACCACTGCCATCTGACCTCACACCACCCTCTGACCCACCCAAAGTTGAATCAATGATTTCACTTAATTCCCTCATTGGATTCTCTTCTCCTAAGACTCTCAAATTAATTGGTTACATAAAAAATAGGAAAGTCATCATCCTTGTGGACAGTGGTAGCACCCATAACTTTATTCATCTCTGCATTTCCCAAGAAGTCAATTGTTACATCTGTACAGTCAATAATTTTCAAATCATGATTTCCAATGGTGGTTCCATGAAATGTGGGGGACGATGTGAAATTTGTGACTCCAAATTGGTCAATATCACCTGAAATACCATATTTTTGTTATATACATGGGTGGTTGTGAAATTGTTCTTGGTACCGAATGGTTACGCACTCTCGGTCCCATTCTCATGGATTTTAAGGAATTAACCATGCAATTCCAACAGGAGGGACAACAGTATAAGTTCCAAGGCATCACAATAGGCTCCCCTGATATCATCAGTTCCCATCACATGGAAAAAATCCTCAAAAAAGGTCATTCAGGAATTATATCCCAAATCCACTCCATTCATGTTGTTGATACACCTGCATCTTGACCTCCAATCTATCCTCTCTCGCCACCAAGTTGTTTTTACCACCCCCAAAAAATTATGCCTTCCCATGGATTCCATGATCATTCCATCCCTCTCATCCTAGGAAGTATTACTCCCAATGTTTGGCCTCATCATCATTCCTTTTCCCATAAGAATGAAATTGAGAAAAAAAATCGTAAATTACTCGAAGTCGGTGTTATCCGTCCTAGTGATAGCCCCTATTCTTCCCCTGTGGTCATGGTACTCAAGAAAGAAGGTACTTGTTGCATGTGTCCTGATTTCCGTGCCCTCATAAAACTCACAATAAAAGACAAATTCCCCATTCCTATCATTGATGACCTCTTCGAAGAATTGAGTGGTGCTCAGTACTTCACCAAATTGGATCTACGTTCTAGCTACCATGAGATCCGTATGAAATACAAAGACCTTCCCAAGACAACATTTCACACTCATGAGGTTCATTATCAATTCTTAGTAATTCCCTTTTGTTAATCCCTAAATAGTGGCTCATTACCCCTTAATTGGAGCATTTTACATTCGTAACGTTATTTTATTTATGTCGGCTTGAGTCCATTAGTTTTAATTGTACCTCCTAGTCTCCTATATATACCAAGGAGACATTTTCATTTGGAATCATCTTGTATTTGGACATTTATGTGGGGTATAAGTGTTAGAATATAATGGATTTTCTTGTTTAACCATAGACAATATCACTATTGTCACCCAACCATAGGCCGAAGCCACCCTCGAGCACCTTAACCTTGACAGAGAATCATTCTGGAAGAAAAACCTAGGCTAGATAGCAAAACAAAGGGTGGCACACCTTTCTCCAAGGATAGTGCACCAAGCAAGAGCTGATCAGAGAGTCAAAAACATAACCAAGAGATAGTCCAAGCCAAAACCAAAATCTGCTAGTTGCAGCAGCTGCAATGGCAACTCTCCTCCAAACTTGCGCACAAATTGGCCAACTGCAGTGCCCGCAAGTGTTGCTTCTGTAGTTCTAAGAATGCCTACAAGAATGACGACTGGCCTCCTATATTTATACTAAATATGGAAAACTACCTGGGCTGACTTCTCATTTTGGGTTCCTATTTACTTAGTACAAAATATTTCCTTTAGCCGACTTCTTCTCTTGGAGGATAATAACATAATACAAGTTATCCTCTTGAGCTGACTTGTCTTCTAGGGTTATCATCCAACTAATCAGGGTTTCTTCTTACTTCCTAGAATATTCTATTCTTGTCAAGTTTACACATGGAGTTAAATACCTCCCACAACTACCATAACATCAACACTCCCTCCTAGATAGGGAGGTATTGAAGGTAATGGTATTGAGCACAAACATACCATTCACCTGGTAGCATCAACATAGTCATATAGACTATCTCATGACTAGATCATGAGAACCATCATCACTATCAGTGTCATCAGCTGCATCATCTCTCGAAACCATACTCCATCTGAGTAATCAGACATGATGCTGGATAAGTCACTCACTCCAAAGAGTGAAACAAGAACCATTCTTTTAATCTAGACATATGTCCTGGAAGAATAAATGTCCTAGACCATTTTCCATATGGGAAATCTCTGTCCATTGATCATCCATCTAGTTGATTAAACATTTTCCAACACTACTGATAGTCTTCAAGGAAATCGGAACAATGTCATTCAATAGAACACAACTGTGTCTATCCATAGTAGTACACAACTACTATCCATTGGTACACTACCACACCAAGTAGCACACAGATACTTGATCAATGACATATAGTCACAATTAGTGGAACACATCCACCACAGTAGTATATATCTATTGTCTGAATACATACAATCTCCATAACAATCATATCATCTGATATCAACTTGCACAGAAAACATTGTTATGATATAAACTGAATCATCTGGGCCATTCTTCCACTCACATCTATGAGATCTAGAAGAGAATATTCCCTCAAAAAGTAAAACATCAATGATGAGATATCTGGACTATTCTTCTCAAGAAAGGAAGAATAATTGTCCCGATTTATGAGCCTGGACCATTCAACTATCCAGGCCATTCCTCTGGAACTAAACAAAGTGCAACCTGGAGAGAATGAATCTGCCCTAGGGAATGCATATCCCTGATTGTTGAACCTAGACCATTCACCTATCTGGGCCATTCCTTCGACACTAAAAAAAGTGTAGCCTAGAGAGAATGAATATTGCCTAGGGAATGACTGTTTGGACCATTTCCAAAGGAAATGACTGTCCTACACCAACCTCCAAAACAGACCATTCTTCGAAACTTCTCACAACTGTGAGCTTTGAAATAATGATTGTCCATTGAGGTAGACCAATATTCTTGACCACTACTAAGAATGACCATCAAGAAGAGAGAATGTCCTAGACCATTCCCTATGTTAACCACAAGGGGAATAGTTGTCTATGGTACATCATCAATCAATCGAACCATTTTCATTACGAAAATGATCGTTTGATCTAGACCATTTTCCTAACTGGAAAATTCTTGTCCATCGGAAATCTCAAACCACTTTCCGAACTGGAAAGGAACTTCTCATCTTGGACCATTTTTCGAACTTTAAAAATGATTGTCCATAAATCAATAACACATCAGTGCTCCCTCCCATCCTGGGATTCATCTCTTCCTTTTTCAATAAGGAAGTCGTCTCCATGAGCTCCAGCTTGAGTACACAAACTCTTTTATCTTGGACAGAGGCTTTATCAAAATGTCTGCTTATCTTCTTATCTGTGGAGATATATATTGGAGAACCACTTTCTCTTTTCTGGACTTCATCACGGAGAGTGTAATGCTTGATATCAATGTACTTCAGTTTTTCTAGAACACTAGTATTCTCTAAAGGCTTCATATATCTTTGATTAATATAGAATATCATTGTTGGATTCATGTTTTGTTTCCTGCTAGCTCATAACATTGTGGCAAGGGTCAAACTGGAACATATCCAAGTGGTACTTCTTCTGCCATCATGAGGGTTTTTCATGGATTAGCAATCCATCATACTGAGCTTCTGAGTAACCATTCTGATACAATATCTTTGTTATAGAAAGTTTTTTACCACGCTTATGTTGTCCATTGGAGGTTCTACACCAAGTTGTCTTCTTCCATCTGCATACAAATGTCTCTTCATGTTATACCTCAAATCCTTGAGGTTGCTCTTTGTATGCTCTTTGTTCAATTATTCTGGAGAATAGTCTTTGCATTCATCTGATGTAAAATCCAACCCATGGATATTGCGAATGATATAATGGCTCATGTAGAGGTATGGCTGGTTTACTAGAACAAGAAATCATAGTCTTTTCCCTCCATCTGGGAGAACCTCTAGTTCTGGACCTCGCAACGCTTTCATTCATAAGTCTTCCATACACTATTCTTCATCACAACTTTTAGTTCCTCTGCTTGATTGATTTTAGTGAGTTCATATCAGGCTAGTAGTCTTGTGATCCTCGATACAATGACTGGTTGTTCTGACTTTTTTTCTCTCTTGGAATATTCATGTTCTTCTTCATGTTTCTCTTTAGCTCTTAGGTCCATGGAGTTTTCTATAGATTCCATGCCCTGAAGATTCTAACTTATTTCTTTCATCATAGGATCACAGATGTGGATGGACAACCAAGGATACTTCAAGGCTTCTTTTCGAACAAGACTTCTTCTAAAGTCAAACTGGATGCGTGCTTCTTTTCATGGTTGCTACAATTGATGGGAACATGGATAGATACTTCATCATATTCAATGGATCATATTGTTTAGGATTATCTCCCTCCTGATCCTTTCTTCATGCATGTTCTTCTTTTTGGAATTTTGTAATCACCTCCCTCCAACTAAGAGAGCCCATGCTTTCATTTGCATCCTTATTTCCTTTTGCAAAGTGTCATGAGTCCTCTTCCAATTTCCTCTTGATTGCTAACTTCTTTCTGTAATTACTTCTTCTAGGTTTTTTCAAGATTGATTATGATTTCAGCTTATATTACAGTTGTTACTTATGTAATAACTTCCACATGAACTGCTACTAGGGTTTGTTGATGTACTTCATCATTTCATGTGTATTGCCTGACTTTTAGTCATTGTGATAGCAATCCTTATCTTGTTGTTCTTCCATCGGTATAGTTTCTCTTTTGAACATGTTATCTTCTAGAAAATAGATATGCAAGATATGTATAGAAAACATGGTATGAAGAGTATTGTTACCTTGTCTTAGAAGAAGAAGTTTTTTTTGTCCTGCTTGTCTTTCTTTGAGGGTTCCCTTTCTTCAGAAACTGATGCTTCGTGTGTTTCCTTCCTTTTCTTTAACTCGGGACAATGATTCTTGTAGTCACCATACTTTCAAAAATTAAAGCATTGTATTCTTGTCATATCTTTCTCTGAAATGATCTCTTCAATATCTTGCAGTTGATATCTTAACTAATTGATTCTCACAAAGTATGATGTTATGTTGTCATCATCATTCATCTTCATGTCACGGAGCTCATTCTTCAGACTCATTACTTGTTCAATGTTTCTGACTAAGAAGAGGTTTATTAGGGCATCATACATCTTCTTAGATGAGTCAATATGGTAGATGTAGGGTATCAAGTGGTATTTTATAGAGTCCACTATGATACTCATGGAATTGATGTCACTGTCTTTGAACTTCTCCATAACTACAACGTTTTGTGGTTCCTTCTCTTTTCCTTCTTCGAACTCCAGTTCCATGATCTTTCCTTTCACGATATCCAACACTTTATTCTTGGCAAGGATGAGGTCATTCCTTGTCTTCCATGATTTGAAGTTAGAAGCCCCATCTAACTTGTTTTTTGACTTCATAGAGTAAGTCATGGTTGCCTTAACTTGGTCAACCCTAGATTTGACCAAAAACTTAAACTTGATGTCTTAGCTTCCTGAGAGTACCAGGATATGCGCTAGGCTAGGTCACACTAGTCTATCCAAAAATTAGGTTAATATCTTCACTTAAGGTGCCTCAACGAGAGGATTAGGGTTTCTGCAACTACACCTGCTAGTAACCCTAGAGACAGTGCTTTGGTGACTACTCCTGCTAGAAACCTTAGCGGTAGTTCTTAAATGAGATTAGTATCCTTATGGCTATGCTCCCTTCCATTAGTTATACTGAATGAAGGAGGTGTGGGCCCATAACCTTTTATAATATAATGGATGTGCTCATTTAACCATAGACAATATCACTATTGTCACCCAACCATAGGCCGAAGCCACCCCCGATCACCTTAACCTTGATAGAGAATCATTCGAGAAGCAAACCCTAAGATAGATAGCCAAAGAAAGGGTGGAGCACCTTTCTCCAAGGATAGCGCACCAAGAAAGAGTTGATCAGAGAGTCCAAACCATAACCAAGAGATAGTCCAAGCCAAAACCGAAATCTGCTAGTTGCAACAGCAGGTCTCCTCCAAACTTGCGCACAAACTGGCCAAATGCAGTGCCCATAAGTGTTGCTTCTGCAGTTCTGAGAATGCCTATAAGACTGAATATTGGCCTCCTATATTTATACTAAATCTGGCAAAATGCCTGGGCCGACTTCTCATTCTGGGTGCCTATTTACTTAGTATATAATATTTCCTTTAGTCGACTTCTTCTCTTGGAGGCTAATAACCTAATACAAGTTATCCTCTTGAGTTGACTTTTCTTATAGGTTTATTAGCCAAATAATTAGGGTTTCTTCTTACTTCCCAGAATATTATATTCTTGTAAGGTTTACATGTGGAGGTAAATACCTCCCACAGCTACCATAACATCAACAATAAGGAGGTTTCCCCCTCGAAGAGGATTATTACCTGAAATTCTCTTTCTTTCAAGGTGTTGAGTACTTATTCTGAGGTTTTTCTATGCTATATTGATATTCGGTTCTTAACATATGGTATCAGAGCTCAAGGTCTTGGGGTTTCACTAATACATTTGAGACACCTTGGAATTTTCAATATAATATTTTTTTCTACGATGTTTCAGAAGGAACCCTTTCGAGGATATTTAGTAGATGGATCAAGGTACGTTGGGTTAAAATTTCATCTTATGAGGCCTTATACTTTAGGAGATACGGCCTCTGTAATATAGGGTTCTAGAATCATCCTGAATTGAGTCATCGCGGAATTTTCACTATAATGTTTTTTTTGTAACGTTTCAGAACTTGATCTAGAGTATATTCACAGAAATTATTAATTTGGTTGTGATAAAAATTTCATCTTCTGGGTCATCCATTTGTAGATACACCCTGTGGAAAATAGGGTATTTGACTAGTCTCAAGCAGGTGTTATGGGTAAAACAATCATAAATTATTCCTAGAGTATCCAATTTGAGTGAGACCAATTGCATTGGATAGTGTACAGTCTGTAGTATTTTTGGTACAAGTTTCATAATTTAATACCAATTATTTTGTGTGGGGCATGCTATACAAGTGATATCTCTTGGAAAGGCCAAAAATCAGAAAGATGTGGGGAAGTTACCATAAATTCTACTTGGCACATCCAATTTTGATCAAACCTGTGGCATTGAAGAGAAGAAATATCATAGAACTACAAAAAAGAAAATTTCATACCCAGAAGGGCCAAAATTTTGGAGATACAATAAAAGAAAGATTGTCTAACATAACCACCTCAAAATCAAGGTTTAAAGTGATACTTGGACAGCATGCCACCAAAAAAGGGAAATTCTACACCAAATAAGCCTCCAGACAGTCCTACTTGGACTCTTGATGAAGGTGACGAAATGTGTAGGGACATAAATGATTTACAAAATAAGACAGTAACAAAAGATGAACTACAAGAGATGATGGATTCAATGGAAGCTAAGTTGGAGGCAATAAATACTAAGATGGATGGTTTAAAAGGGGAGATCATGGAAGGATTGAAAAATTTCCTAATACAGAGGACACCTGAAAGTGAAAATGTATCCCATGAAATTCATGATGAGGACACAAGGAAGATGAATCAAGAATGGAGAAACTCTAACTTTGTGTTGAAGACCAACCACTTTCCTAAGATCGATATGAGGAAGTTTGATGGCAAGAACCCAATCAAATGGATACTTCATATGGAGAAATTATTTGATCTACATAATGTGCCACATAGACAAAAGGTACGGATTGCTTCTTTATATTTAGAACCAATCAATTTGTTTGGTATCGATGGCTTTATTCTCTCAAATAACTCGTCACTTGGACAATTTTTACGGAAGAAATGATAGCACACTATGAGGATACAAGGAAAAATACCTTCTTTATTCAATTGATAAATATCAAGCAAAAGGGTTCAGTTACAGAGCACATCGAGAAATTCCAAAGATTGAATATAAAGGTAACAGATATTCCAGATCAGCACTTGATTGATGTATTCATAGGAAATTTAAGGGATAACATTCAACATGATGTTCATCTTTGGGAACCCAAATCATTGGAGAATGCATTTAGGGTGGAAATAAATGTTGAAAGTAAAAATATGGCTATGGCTACTATAAGGACCACTCCTAACATCTATCGAGAGAATAGTGTTCGTTCTTCTAAAACACCTCAACCTACCAGGTTGACACCTCAACGATTGGAGGAAAGAAAAGAAAAAGGTTTATGCTTTAATTGTGAAAGCAAGTACAGTAAGGGACATAAGTGTGGTGAGAAGAAATTATTCTACATAGATTGTGAAGAGGGAGAATAAGAAGATCAAGAACAAGAACCATCTCAAGATGAAAATGTAGACGTGATTTCTTCTGAAGAGTTGACTCCCATGATATCGTGTAATGCATTGGTTGGAATTAACACTCCTCAAACCCTCAATATCGAAGGATATATCAAAAATAAAAGGTAATAGTCCTAATTGATTTTGGTAGTACTCATAATTCCATTCACTATAAATTAGCCAAAGCTCTCAATTTCTTTGTATATCTAGCACCAGAGTTTCAAGTAATGATTGCAGATGGAGGAACTATCAATTGCTGAGGAAAATGCAATAAGATCAATCTCACTATCGGGGAATATGTAATGAATAGTCCAATGATTTCTATACCCATGGGTGGTGCTGATGTTGTACTAGGAATCCAATGGTTACAATCATTAGGACTAGTGGCTTTTAATTTTCAAGAACTTTTCATGAAATTTTCGTTGGAAGGAAAAGAAATTGAGTTAAGAGATATCACAGGGAAACTAAGTAAGGTGATAAGCTCTAATGGCATGACAAAATTATTGAAAAAGGGGCATTAAGGTGTAATTGCACAACTATGCTCACTAGATGTTCAAACATCTAAGCCATCTATTCCCCTATATCTCCAAGGGATCACTGATAAGCATTCCAAATTATTTGAAGATATTCCCAAAGGTCTTCCACCCACTCGAAATCATGATCATGATATTCACCTAATTCCTGGGAATGTTCCTCCTAACATCAAGCCATACAAATACCCGTATGCCCAGAAGAGTGAAATTGAGTGCATGGTTGAATAAATGTTAGAGGCTGGCATTATTAGACCTAGCCAAATTTCTAACTCTGCACCAGTGGTAATGGTATTCAAGAAAGATGGTTCATGGCGTATGTCTCTAGATTATAGAGAGCTCAACAAGATAACTATTAAAGATAATTTTCTGATTCCTGTAATTGATGAATTGTTAGATGAACTACATGGAGAAATATATTTCACAATGTTGGATCTTCATTCAGGGTATCATCAAATTAGAATGAAGGAAGAAGATATCCCAAAAACAACGTTCCGAACTCATGAAGGCCATTATGAATTTTTTGTCATGCCTTTTGGCCTTCAAAATGCACCTTCCACGTTGCAAGGCTTGATGAATTCCATTTTCAAGCCCTTCCTTCGAAAATTTGTGTTAGTATTTTTGATGATATACTAATCTATAAAAAATCTTGGGAGGATCATGTGTGACATGTTGACAAGGTGCTACAACTACTAAAGGAGCAACAACTATATGCAGTCCCATCCAAATGTTTCTTTGGGGTGAAGGAGGTAGATTATTTGGGTCATATTGTATCTCATGAAGATGTCAAGGTATACCCTAATAAGATTAATTCCATGATGGACTGGTCGATTCCCAAAACATTCAATAATCTTAGAGGATTTTTGGGTTTGACAGGTTACTACAGCAAGTTTGTTCGGCACTATGGAAGAATAGCAACACCTTTAATGACACTAACTAATAAGGATGCATTTTCATGGACTCCAGAGGAAACTAAAGCTTTTGAACAACTTAAATAGGTGACGTGCAAAGATCCTTTCTTGACCACTTCAGACTTCACAAAAACCTTTATTGTGGAATGTGATGCCTTAGGAAATGGAATTGGTGTTGTCCTAATGCAAGAAGGAAGGCCCCTGGATTTTGAAAGTCGACCACTCAAGGGAAATGACTTAAACAAACCCATTTATGAGAAGGAAATGATGTTAATACTACATGCATTGAAGAAATGGAAT